>LR751589.1:28230-55518 GCA_902729485.2 Mus minutoides | reverse complement strand
TCACAACATATTTGCAGAGATCTAAGCTCAGAACCACACAGGCTCTGTGGTTGTTGCTGAGCCCCTGTGAGTCCTGCTTAGTTGATTCTGTAGAACATGTTCTTGTGGTGTCTTTGTACCCTCTGGCTTCTACAATGCTTCCTTACTCTCTTCCATGGGTTATCCCCCTCCTGGTCCACTCTCCAACAGTTCTTCATTTCATTCCTCCTCCCCTGTCTCTAAGAGGATGTCCCCACCCCACCCTCATCTCATCAGACCTCCCCACACCTCAAGTCTTTTGAGGGTTAGGTGCATCTTCTCTTTCTGAGGTCAGATGAGGCAGTTCTCTGCTGAGTATGTGTGGGTGTCATCATATCAGCTGATGTGTGCTGCTTGGTTGGTGGCTGAGTACCTGAGAGATCACAAGGGTCCAGGTTAGTTGAGACTGCTTGTCTTCCTATGGGGTCGTCCTCCTTCTCAGCTTCTTCCAGCCTTTACATAGTTATGACTGATTTTTCTTATCAATTTCAGGATTCTGAAAACACACAAAGATATTGCAAATTTCTAGCTTGATAAATTAAATAGGGTCTTTCTTATTAGAGTCTTTGAAGTTTTTATACTAAAGAGAACTAAGTTGAGTGTTTTTTTTTTTTTTTTTACTTGACAATATATATTTACAAAATAGGACAAAGCCATGAACAGTACCCTCACCCCCACTGCTTTCCAACAAATACCTAGCCACCAGGAAGAGTTTTAGAAAAAATACAAAATATAATCATATTGTTTGGGTGAGACTAAATAGGAGAGGGTACTGAAACATTCAGATGATAGCTTAGGATTTTAAAATTTTATTTTTGAGCAAGAACCAAATAAATACTGTCAAGGTGGATACAAAACCAAGATTATTGGGTCTCTGTCACAACGACTCATGAAAGAATTAAAAAGCAGACTCAAGCAACAGGAAGATAAGAAATAAAATCCTTCCCAGGCTATAGAAAACACAGCAAACATCACTGGACTGTAACAATGTGTCCTTCGCCTCCTGTGTTGTTTTATACCTTTTCACAATAAGAAACAAACAGGGTAACAATATCTTAGTTTGTTCACCCCATCTCCATGTGAAATAACTCAATTACTTGCTTGCTTAAGCAGCATGGATACTAAAATTGGATCTCCGCAGTAGATTATCATGGCCTCTGAACAAGGCTGACATACAAGTTTTTGAAACATTTTATTTTTCTTAACAACTCTATCATTATAATAACCAAGATGGGTAAAAATATAACAACAAATAAAATAATATTCTTGATGAACGTACATTTAAAAATCTTCAATAAAATACTTATAAACCAAAATACAGATATACATTGTGTGTTCTTTGTAAAAGAAATAGTGTTTTTTCCACCCTTTGACACTAACACAGATTTGGTCTCCTTAGGTAGCTTTAGAACGTTTTGAATTATTGCTCCAGGCAATAAATAACACAGCCCAGATTCTTATAAATATATCATCAAATAAATACAAAACTGTGTATTTCTTTGGCATCTTATCTAATCAAACTCTCAGAAAAGGTTGGTGTTTTCAATAGAGCTAAAAAAATTACCAGTGTTTGGTCTTTTAATGATAATATTTCTTATCTGAAGTTTAAAAATAAGGAAAGTAGATCCTAGTAAAACTATTTCAATATTTCAAGAATTAAATTGTACATATAAGTTCTTGATTCATGGAACTTTCCAATATTCAAATACTGGATACAAAACATCTTTGAGGTGATGTAATGTGACAAAGTAGCCAGGACCTCATCTTTGTTGAACCCCTAAGGCTATTGATTAATGCAATCCAGGGAGCAGCAGACCACTGAGCTGATTAAACACTTTCTGGTTTTATTGGCAATTTAGGAACTTAGGTTTAATGTGGAGGAGGGAAGCTGAAACATTAACTCTCATATCTCTTATATTTAAGAAAAGATCGCATTTGGTATTTAGTCCAGGTTTGGAAGAGATAGGATGTACTGAGAACTGCCTAAAAGAACATGTGCTTTAACCTTGAGTCAAGGGTTGTTTACAGTGAGATCCTCTCATTATCTCTGAGGTGAAAATTTAGGAATAACCAATGTATGTGCTATAAAATGGGTTGGGTAGCTTTGTCATCTGCATGTTTTCTGAATCCTGAATCTTGCTAAAAGGAAACTTGTTACTGGTGTGTGTGTGTGTGTGTGTGTGTGTGTGTGTGTGTGTGTGTGTGTGTGTGGTGTATGTATGTACATAAGCAGGTCAAGGTGAATAATGGATGCATTCCTCAACCCATCTCCACCTGAGTTTTTAAGATAACCTATGTTGGCTGGCCAGTGATCTACAAGGATCCATCTGTTTCTGCCTCTCCAGCATTGGGCTTTCAGATACATACCATTTCTTGTGTACATTCTAGGGATCTTGATTTAGATCCCTATGCTCATGACGCGGTCCATCTATCTATAGAGCCATCTTCCCAGCCTGGATTATTGATTTGAGTGAATTCCTTAGTCTGTATACAATATTAAATGTGGTAACATGTACTATTTGCACTGTTCTGGTCGTTTGATCCTTCTCTATTTGTTCTGAAACCCCCAAACACTATAGTTTATCTGACAGGCAAGTTGACCATCTCATGAATTGAAAGTTGCTGCTGACATGAAGCAATTAAAGCAACTGTGAATTAGTAATAACTTTATGTTCAGTGAAAGCTCAGGCTAGTGCATGACAGGCCATGAGTAATTTCTGAGAACTGTCAGTCACACATCCTCACAGCGCCTGTTGGGAAAAATGAGTTCTTGCTATTGTTTTTACTGCTTGAGTGTACATAGCTCCTGGGAAGATGTGTAGAAATACTGCGGGATGTGATTTGACATGATTTTAGTTTTCTTTCAAAATCATATACTGTAGTTCTCTTTGTCTTGAAAGCCATCCCCATCAAGTAATTAACATATGCTAAGTACACAACTTGCATGTTTTGCTAATGAACCATAAAATTGGGGGGCAGTTGGTTGCAAGCATAGGGTTAGTTATTATGAAAGAAGTATTGCCTAGATTACCAGCATCATCACTGATATGAGTAAGGTCAAGTGACATGGTCTTCTTCAGGCTCTTTCTGTACATAAATTAGGTACATTGATCACTAGCTTCATCTGAATATTATAATTAATAATTTAAAATTATTTTATTTATTTACATTCCAGATATTGCCCCACCTCCTGGCTCCTCCATCCCAGAGTTCTTCATCCCATCCCCCCTCCTCTATGCCTCTGAGAGGATGCTTCCCCTACCTCCCACCCCAGCTCCCAGCCCCCACCCCAGCCCCTACCCCTGGTATCCCCCTCCCCTCTGGCATCAAGCCTCTACAAGATTAGACACATCCTCTCCCACAGAGGTCAAACAATTAAGTTACATATGTACTGAGGCCATGGACCATCCCATGTATACTCTTTGGTTGGTAGCCTAGTCTTTGGGAGGTCTCAGGGACCAGGGTAGTTGATACTGTTGTTCTTCCAATGGGGTTGCCATCCCATTCAGCTCCTTCAGTAATTCTCCTAACTCTTCCATAGAGGTCCCCGACCTCAGTCCAGTGATTGGTTGAAAGTATCTGCATCTGTCTCAGTCTACTCAGGCTGGTGGAGCCTCTCAGAGGACAGCCATGCTAGCTTCCTATTTTACCTGAAGATCCAGCTATATCGCTCCTGGACCTATATCCAAAAGATGCTCCACCATACTACAAGGACACTTGCCCTACTATGTTCATAACAGCCTTATTCATAGTATCCAGAAACTGGAAACAATCTAGATGGCCCTCAACTGAAGGATGAATACAGAAAATGTGGTTCATTTACACAATGTAATACTATTCAGCTCTTAAAAATGAGGACATCATGAATTTTTCCAGGCAAGTGAATCAAAGTACAAAATATAGTCCTGAGTATGATAACTCAGACCCCAAAGAACATGCATGTTGTGTACTTACTGATAAGTAGATATTAACTCAAAAGTACAGATTACCCATAAGAAATTAAACAAGAAGGAAGGCCCAGGTGAGGATGCTTCAATCCTACTTAGAAGAGGGAACAAAATAATCATGGGATACAGAGGGAATGAGGGATCTGGGTGCGAGAGGGGCGGGTAAGGAGAAAGGGGTGCAGGATAAGGTATGTGGGGGGATACAGTAGAGAAGCCCAGAGAGCCAGGAGAATGTATGGAAATATGCAGCTGTGGGAATGGGGGTGGGGAATGGGAGAAACATCTAGAAAGACCCTGGGCTGTGAGAGGCTCCCAGGACTCAATGGGGTGACCTTAGCCAAATTGTCCCACAGCAGAGAAATAGGACCGGAAGAGACCACCTCCAGTAAATAGACAGGGACTCCAGTGGAGGGATGGGGTCACCAACCCACCTTCAAAAAATTTGACCCAGAATTGTTCCTGTCTGAAGGGAAAGTAGGGGCAAAAATGAAGCAGAGGTTGAAGAGAAGGCCATTCAGTGACCTGCCCAACTTGGGATCCATCCCGTGCTCAGGCACCAAACCCTGACACTATTACTGATGCCATGTCGTGCTTGCAGACGGTCTTCCCAACATTTAACAAGTTACATTCTGCTGGTGATATAGAGCTACACAGGAACAACTTACTTAAGCTCTATCTGGAAGGACAGTGTGCCCCTGGCAGGCCCACACTCACACACTGTTACAGTTTCCCTGCTTGCTGTTATATAGGAGGACAAAGCAAAGGATGTAGCAACAGCAGACTGTATTTATAATAAAACATGGAGGTGGTTGTGACATTAGCCAGAGTGTAGACTTAATAACTAGATCATTGCTTTTATGAGCATCTCTTGGGTGTGGAATACCCAGCGGAGAGGAATATCATAGCTCTCATTACACATTTTAATCACTGTTATTCCCAAGTACTGGAAACTGGGTCATTTTCTCACTGAGCTTTGTGGGAACCTTCTCATCATCCCAGGGAGTCAGTAAAAGTTATTTTAACTGTAAAGAATCGCCAAGTGGTGAAGATCTGGAAAGTTAACACCTTCATTCATCATTTCCTTGTCACCACCACACACACTCTCTTGCTGAGTTCTGTTTTCTAAAGCTCCCTCTTCTTTGCACTGCCTCTTCAGTTGCTGCAGGCTAGGAATTCCCTGTCTTTTATATGGTGTGACCAATGGTCTCATAAAAATTCAGTTTTTCTTTTGTATAGTTTTTCCAGAACATTATTGCAAGAGGTAACGTTTTATGTCAGACCATATTTGATGCGTTTAAATTCAGCTATTGTGCTGCATATGCACAGAAAATGGGCATATAAGCTATAAAAAATAAATCGTAACACCATGCTATTAATGTGAATGAATTATTTTGTATAAGAAAACAAAAAGCAACATGATAAAAGTAACAAAGTTATACCCATTACTCTGTTTTTTATTTTAATTAAGAATTATGAATCTTTACTTTGTATATATGATTAAAATGAACATTCTGTATGCACCAAAATATAAAATTCTTTTTTCTTAATTTATGTGTTTAATTTACCTATCTATAGAATCATTAGCAGGATATCATGGAGGATATGGTTTAGAATAAAAGGATCTGCTAAAAACTCAATAAAAGAAGTGAAGACTGCTCTTGCCAGGTGTCTGCCTGATGGCAGTAGTCCACACAGAAAAGAGTTCCATGAGAAGAAGCAAGAATTTAAGAGAGACCTGGAAGTTTTGTCAACTAAATGCAGAAGGTACTCATCTGGAACCTTCTACAACCTCTGGTTCACATCATGTACTGTGGGGAGTTTGGGCAACTTATCAGTTGCTATACCACTGAAGAAAACAACACTTCTTGCTTCAACTACCATTAGCTGCCAATAGTTCCTTATGGTGGGACCTCATGGGGACATTCTCTGCTGATGATTAAATATTAACTGACTGTGATCATCATAGGCTACTTAAAACTACTAGATCTATTTATTGACAATGTTATATATATATGTGTATAATGTATTCTGGTTATACCTACCCTTATCCTTTCTGATCCCCTCCTATCTCTGCTGATCCTCATTTTTCCATTTCTTCCTAAGGTCCCTCTCTTAATTTCATATTATTTTGTTGATATATACATACATGGGAGGGGTTGTAGCTAGCCATTCGATCGTAGGGGACTCACCATTATCTACACTACTGAAGCCAATCATTCTTCCTCCATCAGTATCTGTCTATAAACAGTAATGCCAATCCCCAGGCGAGGGGTCCTCAATCACCATCCATGAGTAAAAGTTAACAGGCCCAGTCTTGCATAGGGCACCACAGTTGCAATAAAGTTTATAAGTGATTCGGTCCTGTCATGCCATGCCAGGAGGATACTGTTTCACAACCCTCTTTCGCATTACTCGCTCTGTCCATTCAGTGATGCTGACTGAGCATTGGAGGGGGTGATAGAGATATCATAAGGATGGTATTCAATAGTTACTTAATCTCAGAACCTTAAGTAGCTGTGAGTCTCTGCATTCTCTGTCATTCAGTACAAAAAGAAGCTCTTCTGAGCAGGGCTGAAAGTAGCAATTGTCAATGGGAATGCACAAACAATTAGATGGAATGTTGATACCACACCTGCTTAACAAAACAATAATAGTAAGACCCACCCCTCCAAAGGCTCCACAGGATGTGTTTAAACATGAGGCTAGTTAGTGAGAATACTTTATAATCAAATATATAACAATTTTATGGTTATTTAGGGTTTTATTTTGACTATTTTATTTATGTTAAAATAATAAAAACATAATGTTAGAATGAGACTATTTTAAATATCAAATTGATAACCAGCAATTTGTTTTCTCACTCTTATTCTATTGAATCACTTTCAGCTCCACTGACAGTTTTGAGTCAGACATTGGACTGTGTCTTAGGGATAGATAAGTAAGAGAGGCATTGGTGACAAGCACATGGAATTCAGAGAGAAAAGAGAGAAGCCATGAAAAAATTGTACTGTAATGCTGCAGTGGTTCTGGTTTCAGAGGAGGAGAAAAATATCAAACTGTATGAGCCACAGAAAATCTCACAGAGGGGGTGGTGTTTCTGGTGAAAGTCCAGAGCTGGATTGTTGCTGTTGTTGTTGGTTTTTTTTTCCCAGACATGCCTCTGGCATGTGTATGTCTGAGGCTTTGGAATTATCATATAGGAAATTCTAAGTCTCACTCCCAATATTTGAGACTATCGTATGCAAAGAAGTTGGCAAAGTAAAGGAATGTGATGCCAGGTTGCTTTCATTATATTCTAAATAACAAATGATTATGTGAAGTACCTGAAATAGTGGTGCTTCCATATATCTATGGAAAGGAGATGTTTGTTTTGCTAATGTGTTCATGCTTTCTATTCTCTTCTTTTTCATAAAATAACATTAATAATTTCAAATAGCCACTTATCTTCTGACAGGTCAGTTATGGCTATCCTAGTGAACTTACGGATACTTTAGAGTGGTAGGAGGGAACATGCTTTGCTTTGATTGCAGTGAATAGACAGGGCAGCAGTGTAAATAGTGAGCAGTGTGTTATTTTAGCAAGCGTCATGTACAGAGGTGAGAATGAAGGACTATTCATTTTGCACATCCCACATCCCAAGAGCTTTGCATGTGTGCTGTCTACTGCTGTGCACTTATTATCTCAGTACAGGCCAGGAGTCTAGAACAGTTGTGCAGAGTGCCCACTGGTGCTTGGGTTTGAATTCCTCTTAACTCTGTATAACAAGTTGTTTCTGTTTCATTTCTCATTCATGATGGAATAGAAACATCTACTTTGTTTTCTCAGGTTTAGGAAAGAGTATTTCTTTGGTGCTGTAGAATACATCTGCGTCTTCCATGCTGACAGTGTGAGAAAGGGAGAGCTTAAGATTGGTGGTATGGGTAGATGTGTGGAAGGGAGGGAGAGAGTAAAGAAAAGAAATATAGGGAAGGAGAGGATGAGGAAGCAAAGGAAGAAGAGGAGATCACTGTTTGAGTTTCTTCTATGAATATGTGAGCTACTCCTGGAAATACCCTTTTGATTAAATCTGCTGACGAGAGGATATCCTTACATTAAAAGTAATTCCTTGTACTTTTGACCTAAGAGGCAATATAATCATGAGGGTCCCATCCCCTAACTACATTCATTCTTTGTTTAAAAGAATGCTACAAATTGTGGTGGTTTGAATAGAAATGGCCTCCATAGGCTCATATATTTGAGTGCTTGGTCATCAGGGAGTGACACTATTAGAAGTCTATCCTTGGTGGAGTAGGTGTGGCCTTTTTGGAGGAAGTATGTCACTGAGGAGTGGGCTTTGAGTTTACAAAAGCCAAAAAAACAAGCCTAGTGGTTCTCTCTCTTCCTGCTGCCTGTGGATCTAGGTGTAGAACTTTCAGCTACTCTCCAGCACCATGTCTGCCTGAAGGCTACCATGCTTCCCATCATACTGATAATGGACTGAACCTATAAAACTCTAAGAAAGCCTCAATTAAATGCTTTTCTGTATAAGAGTTTCTGTGATCATGGTGTTTGTTCATGGTATCAGAAGTGGGGTATTCCTGTAACTGGCCTGACCATGCTGATTGTTGGCAGAATGTGGACACTGGGACTTCAGGTTAGGAAAGCAGTTGAACACTTTAAGTGGGGCTTAATGAGCCATGCTAGTAGAAGCATGGAAAACAGAGGTGTGGAGAGTGATGTAGATGATGAAGGCCAAGTTCGAGATGTTTCAGAGGAGAAGAGTACTAGTCAGTGGCCTAGAGACTGTTCCTTTGATAGTTTGGTAACGAATGTGGCTGCTTTCTGCCCTTGCCCAAAAAAGCATGCCTGAAGTGAAATTGGATAGTTTGAGATTAGTGGCATTGTAGAAGAGATTTCAAGAGAGCCTAATATTGACTCTTATTAAAGGTCATAGTTATGCAGATCTATAATAAAAAGGAGCAAGCTGAGGAAGGAAAAATACAAAGTGTATTTGAGGAGAAGAGGGGTACCAGGAAGCATAATGAACTTAAGTCTTGTCCTCAAGGAGATAAACAGATTAAAGAAAAGCTTGATGCTAAATGTAATAAAGAATAGCCTCATCAAGACCTCACCCAGCTAAGTTTCCAACTTAAGCAATGAAGGATCCCATGAAAACCAGAAAACTGATATCCGTTTAATTGAATGAGAGGCCTGTTTCGGTCCTAGCACGCAGCAGAGCTTGGCAGCTTTGGCAATGTGGTTCTGGCTTTGGAGTCAAGGATACAAGAAAAGGGTCATAGAGTCTCCTTATGCCTAAGGAAAGCCATTGAGGTCAGACATGTGTTAGGGGTATCCCTGTATGGAGGCTAAGAGAGGCCTTTGAGTGAAGCTTGGAAGGTTAAGCCTGGATTGCCTTGGAGACTCCAAACTGTCAGAGATGCCAGAGCCATGGGATACCTACCTGCCAAGGAAAGCTGCAGACTGGGCATGAAACTAACATAAGGTAGAGAGAAGTATGGTGCAGCCAACAAAGGGAACAGGAACTGGAGATCTGTGTGGTCCTTTGATATCAGATATGGAGATGGTGACTTTGGAGTTTGCCCAGATCCTGTCTTTTTGCTTTATGGTATGGCTGTGAGCTTATGAAGGCCATGGAATATAATATGGTGGTTAGAATGAGAATAGCCCTTATAGGCTTATAGATTTGTATGCTAGGTCACAAGGAAGTGGCACTATTAGGAGGTGTGGTCTTGTTGGACTAGGTATGACCTTTTTGAAGTAGCGATGGCCTTATTGGAGGACATGTGCCATTGGTTGCAGGCTTTGAGGTTTCAAAAGCCTGAACCAGGCTCAGTGGTTCTCTCTCTTCCTGCTGTCTGTGGATCCAGATGTAGAACTCTCAGTTCCTGTCCAGCACCATGCCTGACTGAATGCTATCATGTTTCCCACCGTGACGATAATGGACTAAATCTCTAAAAAATGTAAGAAAGCCCCAATTAAATGCTTTCCTTTATAAGAATTACTACGATCATGGTGTGTCTTCACTGAAATAGAACACTGACTAAGATTTCTGTTCATACACAAATAAGCTAATTTCATAAAGAGGTGCATGATACTGGTAGCCATCCAGAGGGCCATTACAGTGTCCTGTGGCCAATTGTATGCCAACTGTGACATGTGTTCTTAACCGGGAGATCTAATGCATATTGTCACTACCAAAAGGTAAATGAAGGCTATAATCATTATAGAATTACTTGAAAGAGAAAGAATTTTGACAAATGGATGTAGAAAAATGTTTGACGTCAGTAAGGCTGAAGGATGGCTAGTTTTAAAAATATGATTTTTGTTTGTTCATTGTAAATTTTATGTATGCGTACAATGTATTTTGATACTATCCACACTCCCCTTCCCCATCCAATTCCTTCTGAATCCTCCTCATGTTCCTTTCCAACTTCATATCCTTCAACAAATAACCCACCAAATCTAGTTAGTGCTGAAAAGACACACATGGATATGGTGCTATCCACCGGAGCATGGTCAACCTACCAAGATTTACCTGTTTCTAGCAACCATTAAATGTCAATAGATCCTCACCTAGGTTTGGAAGCTCTTGTGCCCTCCCCAGTCCGTGCTGGAATGCAAGTTAACTTTCTTGGTCTGTGTAGACCTTGTATAGATCACAACAGCTGCTGTAAGTTCATGGAAGCAATAATCCTGTCATATCCAGAAGGCACTGTTTAGCTCTATTCGTCACTGACCTTTGGTTGTTACAATCTTTCTGTCCCTTTTTTCTAGCATGTTCCCTGAGCCTGGTGGGGAAGGTGTGAAGTATAGTTGTCTCATTTATGGTTGAGAAGTCTAACAGATAGACATTATCATCTTACCACTTATGATTGAATAGTAAAAAATTTACACAACAAGCTGAGAACTTTGGCCTTGGTCTTTAAGAGCAGCATTTACTTGTCAAGTTACATATTCTTTAAACTGATACAAAAATATAAAAATTATACACCTTACTAGGGAGGGTACTGTTATGTTTTTACACATGTATGTATTATTGCTGTGTTTAGATCAGGAGATCAGGTTAGATTATCTCAATGATCACTTATTTATGGCAAAACTTTAAAAAAATCACACTTTGGAAATGCACCACACATTAAGTGTGATTATGGTTGATGTTGATAATTATTATAAAGGAAAGGACACTCCTTGGGGAATTCCCCTCTGGTTCTCCTATGATCTAACCTCTATAAAAAAACCCAGCAACAATAGTGATGTTAAGTCTAGAGAGGATATACACGACTTCTGAATTAGCCACAGTTATCTTCTTAGAAGAAAGACCGCAATTAAGTCAACGATAAAGATGAAGATAGGTCAGTAGGTGTCTTAGCCAGGGTTTCAATTCCTGCACAAACATCATGACCAAGAAGCAAGTTGGGGAGGAAAGGGTTTATTCGGCTTACACTTCCATACTGCTGTTCATCACCAAAGGAAGTCAGGACTGGAACTCAAGCAGGTCAGGAAGCAGGAGCTGATGCAGACGCCATGGAGGGATGTTCCTTACTGGCTTGCTTCCCCTGGCTTGCTCAGCCTTCTCTCTTATAGAACCCAAGACTGCCAGCCCAGAGATGGCACCACCCACAAGGGGCCTTTCCCACTTGATCACTAATTGAGAAAATACCCCACAGCTGGATCTCATGGAGGCACTTCCCCAACTGAAGCTCCTTTCTCTGTGATAACCCAGCTGTGTCAAGTTGACACAAAAACTAGCCAGTACAGTAGGTTAGCAATGGAGGGAAGGAAGTGAGCATTCATGTTAGCAGATGGAAAATAGCAGGTTACTTTACTAGAAACACTACGGAGATGGTACTTTATAGTGCTTAAAGAATAGAAATTGGTCCAGGGAACATTGTCTCTGGTGCTATGCATTTGAATACTATTAGAGAACTGTATTTTATTTGCTCTGCCTCAAGAGACCATAATCAGAATAAATAAATGCAAGACTCCATGGGTCAGACTTGCCAGCTGAAGAGCTTCCTCCAGTAACCAGTGCTGTCTGGGAAAACATAGGCAAACGTGGCTGCCCTGACTGACTCTGAAGGAATTAGAACACAGAGAAGTCATCAACCTACGCACACCTTGCCTTTACTGTTCTAGCTTCCAGGGGGGGATGGATGCATGTCTGACTGCCTCTGCAAATTTGGTGTCATTGCGGAATTATAGAAACAAAGGGCAGCTTTGGAAGGTGGAGGCGTCTGGAGAATGACACTGCTGAATACAGAAGCCAACGACAGATCTGCTTGCAGGATAACGTAATAGAGGAAGAAGTCAAACAGCGATAGTAAGATTATAAAAGCCTGGTTATGTTGAAGAGGACATTATCTATCTAACAATGAGTAAATTAGTGAGCCAAAGCAGAGTTTAGGGAAAGTGTCTGAGTTGGAGTATGTGTACACACAGACAAAAATACACCTTTCAAATGGCTTAGATTCTGAAGTAATAACAGTCATGCATCAAACACTGATAGAGTATGTTTTGGGATTTAGTTAGTTCTTTGAATTTAATGATCTATGATAAAGTTTTAGACTCCAAGGAATTCACACTCCTGTAAGTGTGAGGGGTAATAAGATCAGATATTCAACTTTATATTAGGAATGAACCTTCTGGAATGGAGCTTTATCAGCCAGTGATTCATTGTAACTCAAATCTTCCTCACATTCTAAAGAGATAGGTACATATGGGATTACATTATTTCAGGTTGAAGAAAATGAAAAGTCAAGTTAATTGCTTATAGAATTGCAGGAATATAAGGCTTGTGAAAACCACCTTCACTTCCTTTGATTCTCATCTTTACTTGTTTTTTACAGGAAGAGGAACATAAGTTATCCTGACCTCCAGAGGCAAAATCGGAATGGGGGAGTAGGTAAGTTAAAGGTTGTCAGTTACATTTGTCTTCTGTAAATGCAGGAGTGCCAAAAATGTAAGAAATGATGTGATGTTTTAATTTAATTTTAATTTTTTTGAGAATCTTATATATGAGCACTATATTTACATCATTTCTATGCATTCTTCTTTCTGTGTCTCCCCACAAACTCCAAATTTGTGACTTCTTTTTTTTAATTAATTATTTTCTCACACACATACGTATATATAAATAGTATATATAAATATAGTCTTTTGAGCCTATTTAGTGCCATGTGTATCTGTTTAGGACTGACCACTTTGGATTTGGTAGCCGTCAGGGTTCTTATCCCCAGGGAATACTGATTCTTCCTCTCTTAGCTTCTACTAATTGACTGTAACTCTTCAATCTAGTGTTGGGGCCTTGTGAGGTTTCTCCCATCCATGTTGGCATATTGATTGATAGCATCATTACTTAGATCTTGTTTAATCAGTCATATTGTTGATATTTTTCTGAGTACAGCTTCTCCATCATATATAGAGTCTACGAACACACAGCAGACATCCTGGTCCTTTAGCTCTTATAGTCTTTTTTTTTTTTTCTCCTCCCTCTCTGTTCTCTTCCCTAAGCCTTAGGTATCTGGGTAGTACTGTATATGCATCAGTTGGGATTGGCTACTTCATGGTCGGTTATATCTCTTTATTTTGAGCACTTGTCATTTTTCTGTGATGATGTCTGCCTGTGGAGAAAGCAATGTCTGTGATGAACGTCGGGAGTGGTGAGTCTCTATGAGCACAACTGATGTGTTAATGTAAGAAAGCAAACCATGAATGTCTGCCTTCTGTGAGACACCAATATTGCCATTTCAACGCTTTTAGTGAAGGACAATTCCTGAAATTTTGCCTCTTATTAAGGTAATATTTGGAGTTTCATGACTAAGTGGTGCCTCTATGATTGTACAGTTATGTATTTCTGGCCCAGACACTTTTAAAAATCAATATCCTTTTCTGTAAACTAGAGTAATAACACCTGTCTTACTCAACAAAGATTTAAACAAATACATTTATACACGTGCACACACACATACAATTTCAAAGCTGCTCAATTTTCTTTTAGAGGTCAAAACACATGTTGATTCACATGGGACTGTGAGTCACATGTTTTTTTTTTTTAATTTTTATTTTGTAAAAGGGTGATGAAACAGAAGGCAATTTTGTTTCAGGCCCATTATTATCTTGAGATAAATACCGGGAGACAACCCATTAAAAAGAGACTTCCTAACAGAATTAGAGTGGCCAGTAAAATGAGCCTACTTGAAGCAAATTGCAGCTTGGATGCATCCCACCCATCCCTGATTGCATGTTGTAAGTCTGAGATGACAGGAAGCATTCAGACTCGCACGGCTCCTGGTTGACAACTCCTGCTACAGGCACCTCCCCAGACTGTGCTTTGTGCTTATCTAGAGCTTTCTCCAAAGGCTGTGCGTGGAGCTGGCAAGGGCTCTGGGTTTGGATCTGGGTCAAGCTAATGGCCAAATGGCCATGGCTGTGATTCGGTCTACAGCTATCATGGCCGCCATTCATGGTTGTTACAAGAGCTGCGATTCCCTCTTGCTTTGAAAAAAAAAAAAAGAATTACCAGTGCTTCATTTGCTGCTGAAGTAACAAGGAGAAATCTGTCCTAAGGGAGAAGACAGCACTAGCTCTGATTTAATTTAAGCCCCTTGTAAGAACTTTTTGCATGTCATAGAAGCACTGTCATTAATGGAAGATGAATTGCACTTCATTCACTTCCCTTCAAATTTACCCTTTTCATTTCCCGTTGCTTTCAATTTTGTGATGGTTGACCATGAAAACAATTATTCCACTACCTTCTTTCCTTCTCTCTCCAGACTTCATGTTCGACTTTATCAACTTTATCAACTCCATGATCTTATTTTAAATTATCAATGACTTCAGATTTCTTGTCTCTTATGTTTTATTATAAGTATTATCTGACATGTGGTTTGCTGTGATTTCAATCTTGTTTTTCTTTAAAACATTTTTCCCATTTTTTAAAAACAATGTACTTCTCACAATCACTCATGCTTGAAATAAAAGAACTGTATAATTGTAATTGCATAAGTAAAGAATTAAGAATTGAATTTACAGAAACTGAAACAAACAATATCTCATAAACATGTTTAAAAGAGAAAGGGATCAGCCTAGGAGAATTAGGAAAACTATGTCATAGGTCTGAATTGATTATTGGCACCAATGAATAAGGAAAGTGATGATAATAAATCTGACCTCAGTCTGGAGATCAAATCTCTGAATGTAGGACATAATTATGGATGAATATAGAACTGTAAGGAAGATACACTTGGTGGAAATGTATCCTTATAACATCCAGGCTTATGGAGAGAGACACACCGAGACTCATCAAAAAACACACTGGTGTTTATAATGTGGCAAGAGAACCCAGTGTCCTGCTTGGACTCATTAGATAATATTTTAGGAACAATAACTTCTAAATGTGGAATATTCTTCCAATAAGCCTCAACTATCAGAGCTATATTGGCTATCCCATGGAATACATGTGCCAGAGGTGATAGATCCCCATGAGAGAGCTCTAGGCCAGCTGGCAGCATTAGGTCTACCTTTGCCTCCTGTGAACCACCTATGAAGAAGGATAAGAAGCACTGAAAGCGAGGTCTGATCAAGTAGAGGAATCAATGTTGTTCTGATAGGAACAAGAGAATGGAGGATGCTCTCTTTCTTGAATCTGTTGTCTTCCATACCTGTAGCAGTGATTGGACATTCTAGTGAAAAGGACTATAGTTTTCCACAAGACATAATGTCTTAGAAAACCAGGAATAGGCCTACCAGAAAATCAGGTAGGCTGCCCACAGACTTTATTCTGTTTCTCTGGTCCCCTAGACACAATCCTATAGTTTCATCCCTAGCACTGCAACTCCTACCTAAATCACCTACAGATCTCATAGATCTTTCTAACCTCCTTCTCCCAACTTACCATACCTCAACTCCAGCAAGAGCCCACTGCTAACAATCTGTTTTTACAAGGGGCTTAAATTAAGTACAGGGACAAAGGTGGTGCTGAAGTTGTGGGTCTAGCCAGTGAATGTCTGATTTTTCCTAGAGCATACTCTGTGAAAGGGAACTCATTCCTGACATTGCTTGGGTAACCAAGATCCAGAGACTAGATTGCCCAGAAACCTAGGTTATAGGATAAAACCAAGCACTATGTTCTTAAACCAACCAACCAACCAGCCAACCAGCCAGCCAGCCAGCCAACCAACCAACCAACCATCCAACCAAACCAAGCAACCATCCAACAAAACCAACCAACCAACCAACCAACCAACCAACCAACCAACCAACTAACCAACCAAACCACAAACTCTCCAATACAAGAATCAATAGTTCCTAATGCTATTCTGCTATACTAATAAATCAGTGCCTAATCCATTTATCATCAAGAGGCTTCATCTGGCAGCAGATGGGAACAGACTCAGAGACTCACAGTCAGATATTTTGCAGAGAGTTTAAATTGGAAGTTTCCATCAAATCCCTCCCTTCTGAGCTCAAAAAATCCTATGAAAGTGGAGGCAGGGAAATTGCAAGAGCTACAGAGGACAGAGGGCACTAGGAGAACAAGTCCCCTGAATCAGCTAAGCCAGGCAAATATAAGCTCTACACCAAGTCTTCTGTGAATATACTATAATCACTAATTAGTTCAGTATTGTTATGGGACTCCTGTCTGTGAGAGCCAGTGAGTCTCTGACTCTTGCGCCTGCTCTTGGGACTCTTCCTCCTCCTGAGTTGCTGTGTCTAACTCTCATATGATAGTTTTTCTTTCACCTTAATATATATATATATATATATATATATATATATATATATATATATATATATATATTTGGTTTGGTTGTAGAGAATCCTCTTCTAATGAGAGACAGACAGGGAGTGGATCTAGAGGGGAGGTGGGGAAGAAATTGGAGCAGTAAAAGGAAGCAGAAGCATAATCAGGATATACTGTATGGGAAAGAATCTATTGTCAGTAAAAGAGAAAAGAGAGACTAGGAGTACGGGTAACAGAGAGAAGCCACCATCTCATTCCAGGACCTTTTTGGTGGTATTCTGTGCTTAGCCTTTTCCATACTGTACATTAGACTGTTTCATTATCTCCATTTTCCAGCATTTTGATTTGGAGGTTGCATATTTGCATAACCAATGGATAGTAAAGTTGAGACTTTATTCTTTGACCCTTAAACCTTGTTGCTTCTTCCTTTCTTAAATTTGTTGGATCTACTATTTATGGTAGTGCAAACAAGTAGAATACACTTTTCTCTAGTCTGTCACCTTTCAGCTTTCCTCTTATCTAGTCTGTTACTTATCATTTTATTTTCTTTATTTTTCTTTTTTTACTAGATATTTTCTTAATTTATATTTCAAATGCTATCCCGAAAGTTCCCTCTCCCCTTCCCCCGCCCTGCTCCCCTGCCCACCCACTCCCACTTCTTGGCCCTGGCATTCCCCTGTATTGGTGCATATAAAGATTGCAATACAAAGGGGTCTCTCTTCCCAATGATGGCCGACTAGGTCATCTTCTACATATGAAGCTAGAGACACGAGTTCTGGGGGTTCTGGTTAGTTCATATTGTTGTTCCTCTTATAGGGTTGCAGACCCCTTCAGCTCCTGGGGTTCTTTCTCTAGCTTCTCCATTGTAGGCCCTGTGTTCAAGAATGTCAGTCCTGAACTCACCCTGGGTAGATCAAATGTGCCCTAAGTCAAGGAAGTAAAAACAAATTACATCACTAAAATTTTTAAATGAGAAAAAATAAGTATAAGAATAAAAAAAAAAAAAGAAAAGAAAACCAGGAATATTTTCAAGACTGGACTGATACACTTTAAAAAAAAAATTAGGTCTTCTCGATACTCCACAATATGGTAAGCAGCTGTTCAATTTTATATGAATTATATAGTATGAATGAAAACATAAGACACTTTTCACAATCAAGTATGTAAGAGCTATAAAACACAAGAGGGTTATTTAGTGATGAGAGAATCAAGAAAGAATTCCCCAGGAGGGGGCACTTGACTTGAGGCATGAAGCAAAAATAGGAATTGATTAGTCAGTGAGGACAGGAGGACAGTATGCCAAAGCATTTATGAAGACAATTGCCAGCCCCATCAGGAGAGGTCACTGAAAATCCTTCCTTATTCAGTCAACACCTTGTCATGAACAGGAAGGAGATTTACTAGAGACAGCTGTCATCATCTACATGGCTCAGTTTGTTTGAGGAACACTGGTTACTTCAAACATGAGTGTGATAAGTACCTGCCTTATTCATGACATCAGATTACCAAAATAACTTGAGATGATGTGTGCAGAGATACTTTACAAATAATAATATAGACACACTGCATAGAGGCATGATTTTAATTGTTTAGTAAAAGTTTTAGAATACTTTTGGAAGCAGAACCTGTAAGTTCAATATATGATAAGGGTCTGGAGACTCAAGCGTAACCCAAACTTTGGAAGTTTCTAGAACACATTTCTGTGTACAGTAAGGATTTATTATTTAATGAACATTTGGCGTTGGCTCACATATTCTATTGGATAGTACTCAAGATAGCAAGCTACCAATGTGGCTGTAGCCCAAACAATACAACATTTTACCATGCCGATCTACGAATTCTCCCTGAAGTTACCCCAAATTATCACAAGATGTTTTCTCTAGTAGAAGCATAAAAATGCTACCAAGTGAAGCATTACAGAAACGCCTTACAGACATTCTACATTTTCTAACTTTGAGACCCTATGACACAGTGATGTATGCTTGATGCTGTAGTTTTACTGAGAGATTATGAACATGACTCAGGGGTTTGTGAAGGCCACGGATGAGAGAATTCATTTTCTGGAATGTTTTGCTATTCTTCACATTATTTTATTTTAGTAATTAATTGTTTTATTTATTTACATTCCCTCTCACAAAGATCCCCCCCTGCCAGCCCCCTCCCCCTTCAGTACCCAGGTATTCCCCCCCTCTTCCTGGGGCATTAAGTCTCTATAGGATTAAATGCAGTTTCTCTAACCAAGGCCTACAAGGCAGCTCTCTGCTACACATACACCAGGGACCTAGGATCAGCCTATGTCACATTTTTTTTTTAATTAGAGTATGCCCATATACCATAGAGTATGTACCTTTAAGCTATAAAGGATGTCTAAATTATAAATAAATATGGATGCTTAAAAATATTACAGACCAGCATGTAAAACGTGAGAAAAGTGACATAAGGGAAAAACACTGAGTGCAGTTTCCACCCTAAACACTTCCAAAGGCATGGAGCATATGAAAATAATCATAAAAATGCTAATATTCCACTTGAAAAAGGAGACGCTCACCTTAAGGGAATAAAAAGGTATGATGCCAAATTTCCTTACTTAATTTAATTTTACTCGTTTGGTTTTTTAAAAAACAGTTTTAAAAATTTGAACATTTGAAATAAGAGTATCAATATTGATCCAACATCAAAACATATGTTTCTTACTAGAATTTTCCATTTTCCATTTCTTACTAAAAGAGTAATCAGGTAAGTACACATGATGGATAAAGCATTCATTCAGTTCTGATTATCTACAGATTTACACAGTACAGAGTGTTTTTGTTTTTCTGGTTCAGCATCTTCATGGGGAAGTATTGGAAGCTATGCAAACTGGATGGAAACTTTAGGATGATTTGGTGCTTTGGGTCTTCAAAGTAGGTGTTATGGTGCTGAAAAGCGAAGCCTCTATCCTAGGGCATTTATAAAGTAGGATTTATAGTTTTGACTTTTAAAACTATCTAATAAAAGAGAAAATAAACTGAGGAATAAGAACATTTTCAATGAAGTTTTATTTTCTTGATGCTTGTTAGAGATGAAGCACAGCAGATGGCCCAGATAAGACCAGTATATTGGAGGAGAAAAGACAGGGGGATTTCTCAACAGAAAGAAAAGGAATGCTTAAGACTGAAAGTCACCACAAAGTGAGACTGCCGTCTGAAACGTCTACTGAAGATATTCAATAATTAATCTCCATTCATTTTTCTACCAGTGATGTCCAGTATTGGACAGGAGGATCAATCTTTCTATGTTTATTTTGTCTTCTATCTTTGACCTCATGGTTGTTAGAATGAAAAAAAAGTCAAAGATTTTGGAGTCTGAGTGATTCTAAAATGATGCTCAAATCAAACCTAGGCAAGCAAGGTAAATATGAAAACATAGAAAACTCATGACATTTGAGTTTCACGTACGGTGATATCAAGAACAAGGGGTAAACACAAGCAGAAATGCTACATTTGGGTTAGAATATTGCATAATAGATGCATCTGTTTATAGGTATATGGCTGTAAATCAGAGTCTAGACCTCAGCAGTTATTGATATTTTCACACCAGATGCACATTTGTTGTTGGCTCTCTTCTTGCTCTTGTAAAATTAGGAACATTCCTAGTTCCTACACCGTGATACTCAGGAGGCTCCTTCTCACCATAAATTGGAACATTTGAAATTTTCTGCAGTGATTTGAGATGTCTCTAACAGGACAAAATCATCCATGAATGGGAATAAGAGTTTATCTTGTTTTCTCACTTGGGTTTCATGGCGGTTAGAGTGACAAAGTAACCAAAGAGTTTGGGAAGATGTGACAGAAGCTCCATTTCAACGTTAGAGACAATGAACCCTGCACTTGGGATTGTTCATGGTCAGCTCTGGGAGTGACTTTCTTTATGTATATACCAGGTCTTGTAAATGCCCAGTTTCCAATATAGTACCATCCCTCCAGCATGAGTTTACCCAGGGTCCAGCATGAGTTTACCCAGGGTCCAGCATGAGTTTTCCCAGGGTCCAGCATGAGTTTTCCCAGGGTCCAGCATGAGTTTACCCAGGGTCCAGCATGAGCTTACCCAGGGTCCAGCATGAGTTTACCCAGGGTCCAGCATGAGTTTACCCAGGGTCCAGCATGAGCTTACCCAGGGTCCAGCATGAGTTTACCCAGGGTCCAGCATGAGTTTACTCAGGGTCCAGCATGAGTTTACAGGGTCTGTTGAACTCAGCTTAGTTGTTCAAGTAATGCCTGTGCAGAGATGAAAAACTTAGAGAAAAAAAATTATGAATCCTTTACAGTATGTGTCATGAAAATTGCACATTTTAATCAAAAGAGGGGGTAGAATCAAGGAGTTTATGGTCTCATCCTTTGGATTAAATGTGGGGTTAGAACTTCAGGAGTAGATTTTAGGGGTCTAGGAACATGGAAAGCACCGCTGATTAGGATGACCAAGATACTAAAGAACCCAATATTGTTTGGTATCCCTCTTGATCCTGGAGATAGGATTTCGTCTTCTTCCAAAGCCTGCTTCAAGAACTAATCACATTAAGAGTTTATGAATATTCTCCTATACAGAAATTCACAAAGTTTAAATACAAGTCCTTATGGTGTGGTAGCACACTTATAACTGCAAACCGCAACCACTGTACAGCACCATATTGTTACTCAAATAGTTACATTGGCAGATTTGTACTCTGAGAGAGAACCAAGGAGAGAGGATAATATCAAGGAATAAAGTGCTGCCCCACCCTGCGCAGTCTGTTAAGCTCCACATCCTTTCTAAAATATCAAGGCCTTGGAGGATGTGTCTGTGTGGTCACTTGCAACTGATGCAATGTAGTCTACATCAGTGCAAGGATTATCAGCCACAGCAAGCGTTGGTGGAACCCTGACAAATATCACTGTTCTCTGGGCATCATCTTTACTATGGGTGTGCATGGATTTTTAAAGTTCTTTAGTGACAAGATTTGCGATATTGACTTTAATGTGGAAATCGTAACTGTCTCCCGAGAGGCTTCATCTAGCACTAGATGGAAGCAGAAGCAAACACCCACAGCCAAACATCAGGCAGAGCCAAGAGAGTCTTATGGAAGAGTAGGAGCTAGAAGGGAGTAAGCTGGAGACTTGCATAGTCAACTAACCGGGGCCCATGGGAGCTTACAAGCAGAATCTGGACCTAGAGCCCCTACAGATTTGTAGACAACGTGCAGCTTGGTCTTCATGTGGGTCCCCTAACAGGTGGAGCAGGGGCTGTCTCGGTCTCTGTTCCCAGCCATTGGATCCCCTTTCCCCACCGGAACTGGTTGGGCCTCAGTGGGAGAGGATGTGCCTGGTCTGAGAGACTAGATGTCTCAGGGTGGGGTTAGTACCCAAGGGGGGTGTCTCTCTCATTCACTGAGAAGAAGGGGAGGAGGCAATGTGGGGAAGGATTTGTAAGTGTGGGACTGGGAAGAGAGGGGGCAGGAGGCTGTGATCGGGATGTAAAGCGAATAAAAATATATTATTAGGAAAAAAGAAAATTCTTTAGTTGTGGCATGATGGCACCAAGGAACAATTAATGTCCAAAGAAATGATACTGTTCTTCTGTCTTCTATGATGGAAAGGTCAACGTGGAATGTCTGCTGAGGAGTGTGAGGAAATGTTACACTTCAAGATCACACACAGCAAACATCTCTGAGGTATCAAAATCTGAAAAGAAATGAGCCGTATGAGGTACTGTGAGCAGATGGAGTGAATTATATTTTATTTTTTCTATTTTCTATCCGTGAAGCATTAGAAGCTGCAAGGGTGTCCTTGCTGTCAGCATCCTCCTAACACTGTGCATTGGTTTCTTTTTAAACTTCCCAACTAAAGGTGAATGAGAAGGAAACATCTTATTAAATTCCACAAACGCTCATGGATCTTCTTTACAAACTCTGGTTAAAAACCCTCTGTCTTCAGAAAAGAATGTAGCTCCTGATCTAAGTGAGATTTCAAAGTTTTGCTTTTCCATCCAGATAAAGCCAGTTACATTTTTAAAGGTGCCTCGACAACAAAACATGTTTTGGCACAGAGAGCACGAGATGAGAGGGGGGATGCTGAGCTTCTCAGAGCCCTACTGCGCCTGGCATCTGGAGGAAAGAAGGCTGTGTCAGGGTCACACACAGATAGCATGCTCACTGCATCTGTATGTGACATCTGTATGTGAGCATCCATAGATGCTCTTGTACTAGAGTTATCAGATGCATGGTTTCTGGAGAGATGCTGGGCAGAAAGAGTAATGTAAAAGTAAAGAAGAGAAGAGAGAGAAGAGAAGAGAAGAGTAGAGAAGAGAAGAGAAGAGAGAAGAAGAGAATTTTTCTTACATTTTCTCCAAACTTTGCTATATATGTTACACATTGGGTGATACATTTAAAAAGTATTCTTATGCTTGGGAACATGATTTGACCGAGGAACCTCTCTACCAGAGAAAATTGAAATGATGCTCTTTAAATGAGAGTGTACAAAGTAATGGACTCATTTTAAGCAAACCATTATTGATTGTCAACAGTGATTGGAATGTCATAGTTTAAATGTTTGTTAGTTAAGTCAGGGAGTGAGTGGTATGCTCTGACAATTACTGGCAGTATATAAAGGTCCAAGGATAGTAAAGGCATCTACACTTCAGAAATATTCTTTTGCAACTCAAGTGAACTCTCCTCTACTGACAACATGTGTTGTAACTACTACGGCAACTCCTGTGGCTATGGCTGTGGCTATGGCTCTGGCTCTGGCTGTGGCTATGGATCTGGCTATGGCTGTGGATATGGCTGTGGATACGGCTCTGGCTCTGGCTGTGGCTCTGGCTGTGGCTATGGATCTGGCTATGGCTGTGGATATGGCTCTGGCTATGGCTGTGGCTATGGATCCGGCTATGGCTCTGGCTATGGCTGTGGATATGGCTGTGGATACGGCTCTGGCTATGGAAGTGGCTGTGGATATGGCTCCTACTACAGATCTGGCTGCTGTGGCTATGGACCATCTTGCTACAGAAGATGCTATTCTTGCTGTTAGAACATGCTTGAGAGAAGACCAGTTGCTCCTAAACTGACACTTCTGAAGAAAATGCTTCTTTAAAGACCCATGGCTAAGATTTCTATATCCAGACAATTACAAATTTGACAAAGTCTTTTACCTCCAGCTGCACATTTTTAGAAGGCAACTTTGTGATCCAGACATCTACAGTATCGACTCACTAGTTCTGCTTTCTTACTATCTGGTTCTGTTGCCTGAATATGTGAATGGCTGTAAGATCTACATGATTTCTTTTCAATAAAATGGGTCTTGGTTTCTAACAAACTTTTATGTATTCATTTGTAAGTTACTCCTGCCTTGGCTTATCTTGAAAACTGAGTTGACTTTGCATTGACTAAAATTTGCAGAGCACCTTGATTTGATTCTTGTGAGCCTATGTTACACCAATAATGTCTTCTTCCAATGTTTTTCATCCACATCTCAGGGCTTCATTCATCTAAGCACAAGCCACGTGAGCGTCTCTGCACTGAGCTTCAGAAAGGGCACCATCTTTGAAATGAGGATGGAGAGGATAAGAGAGGAAGGACAACACCTACATAAGACCTTATGGCAAACATCCTAGGGGTAACAGACACAGCCTGGGAGCTTAACGGAGGAATGAAATAGGAGAGACTATTTTCAGACTTCTTGAGGCAGTAGCATTAGACTTGGGTGCTAGTTAGAGGATTAAAACCTAGAAAAGGTTTAGTTAGAAGAAAAGTATATTATTACATATTCTTTAACTGATAGAATTGTAAATATATTTTCTGAATTCTGCCAAGTGAATTTATTCACTTAAAGAGCAAGTATTTTTGAGTAGGTCACATCATGGATACAATCAAAGTATTACAGTATGATGGTCTCCATGTGTTTGCATCATGATCAAGAGGACAGCAAGCAAGGTAACCCTGATGATACAACTGCAGAGATGCAGATCAGTGGGAAAGAGTAAGGATATATCAGTATGTCTGTTCAGGGGCAGCTCAGTGGGAAAGAGTAAGGATATATCAGTATGTCTGTTCAGGGGCAGCTCAGTGGGTAAGAGTAAGGATATATCAGTATGTCTGTTCAGGGACAGACTTTGAACTTGTATTCTTTGAGATAATACTGAAAAGATGACAGTAGCAAAGAAAGACAAAATAATTTACTAATAATGTTAAGGAGAAAACAAAGTTTCTTACATTTTAGGACCAGGTGAAGATACCAAAATCCATGGCCAGACCTGGCTATAGAATATTTGAAGTGTGGCAAGTATGAAACGAAGTGCAAAATAAAATACCAACTGCCAGACTCCAAGTCAGTGGGGTTCCCTGAGATGGGATTAGATATGACAATAGGATTAATTAATTAATTTATTTATTTTATTATATTTTTCTTTTATTGAAAATAGATTTTCCCTTACATAATATATCCTGATTACAGTTTCTCTTCCCTCTACGCCTTCTAGTTTCTTGACCCTCCCATCTGGATCCACACCCTGTCATTAGAATAAAACAGATTTTTAAAGGATAATAATATAATAGAAATATGATAAAACAAAAATAAATATGTTGAAATTGGACAAAACAAGCAGATATAAAAGTGCTCAAGAAAAATTATAAGAAACAAATATAAACACAGAAATTCAACTGTTCACATACTCAGGATCCCATAAAAACATAAAACTGGAAGCCATAATATATATGCAAAGTACCTATAGGATAAGAAAGAGCAAGAGAGATGGAGAGAGATACAGAGGTAAAGAGACACACACAGAAATAAAGAGACAAAGAGGCAGAAACAAAGACAGAAATAAAGAGACAGACAGACAGAAATGGGAAGAAAAGAGGGACAGGTGGAGATAGAGAGACAGAGAGAGAAATAAATAAAAGAGTAAAATAAAAAAGTTAAAATTAAAATAGAAAAATGAAAAAAAGAAGCCCTGACATTATGAGATAAGGACGCTCCAAAGATACAGTTGGATTCATTTTCTCTTGGCTATCTACTGCTGCCTGTGCAGCCTATATTTAAGAGTAGTCTGTTTTCTGTGTGAGACTTCATTGGAGAAAACTATATTTTAATCTGAAAGGGGTTATCAGTTGGAGATAGTGTCTGAGGAAAGGATGGCTGCTTGAGCCCGCTTCTCCTTTCAGCTCTAGGTTCCCATCCTTCACTGGGAAGGCCCTGTGCTTGCTGCCCCAGTCTCTGCTGCCCCCAGTCTCTGTGAGTTCATGTGAGCAGTAGTCTTGATGTGTTTAGAAGACCTCCATCCCCCTTGGCTCTTCTACCTTTTGCCTCCTCTTCTGTAGGGTTCCCTGAGCCTTGGGAGTAGGGATTTGATGGAGAGATCTCTTTTTATAGATGAGTCTTCCAAGGTCTTTGTATATTGTGTGGCTGTAGGTCTCTGTATCTGTTCATGTTTGTTGCAGGCAGGAGTTTCTTTGTTGATGGATGAGCAAGTCCCTGATCTCTGAGTATGACAGAATGTCATTAGGGGTCATTTTATTGTTATATTCCTTTAATTAGGTACTCTGTTTACCCTGGGTCTCTGGACTATCTCATCTCATGCTTTGGTCATCCAAGCAGTCTTAGGTGTTGGTTCCATCTCATGGAGTGGGCCTTAAGTCACATCAGATATTAGTTGATGACTCTGAGAAACTTTATGCTACCAGGACACTGTTGTACATAGAAAAGTTTGTAGCTAGATTAGTGTTTATGTTTCTCCTTTGGTAATGGGCAGAGTGGCTCCTGGTACCATGAACCAGAAGGAACCAGTAGTAGTGAGCCTTGTGGGAGTGTAGGAGTGCTTAAGTTAAGCATTGGCTCCACCATGTTCGATGAGTTGGGAAGGCGTTGTCCTTTGCAACAGGGCTTGGCATCAGTTTGTAGGGCAATCTAAGCTTTGTCTAGGTTCCTGGTTGACATTCTGAAGTAGTAAGTGTACTGTTTTGACTAGAGTGTCATTTTATGCATATAGAGCTCTACTTTAGATTCCACCAACATTGATAAGTGTGTCATTACCTCAGCCCATGAATTGGTGATCACACAGTCTGACTCTCTGAGGTCTCTGGAGTTTGCAGATTTCACAGAAAGACTAACTTCTGGGGAGAGTATGAGAGTCAGTTCTGAGCCTACGCCAAGGACAGACTTGTCAGATGGAGTGACTCAGACTTTCTCTAAAGAACATGGCCTTTGCATCTGGCACATTTGCAAGTCATGTCCGAGCACTGGTTTGATCTGGGTGTTTCTGATGTGAGGATGAAAGACAGTGGAACGAAATCCTAATAATTATACTGCTTTAGAGATTATTTCATTTTATTCCTTGTCATTGAAGGCATTCTGAAATGAAGACAGATGCCGATTAGAATCCACACACCTATGCTCACCTGATCTTTGACAAGGGAGCTAAAACTATCCAGTGGAAAAAAGACAGCCTTTTCAACAAATGGTGCTGGCACAACTGGCAGCTATCATGTAGAAGACTGGGAATTGATCCATTCTTATCTCCTTGTACTAAGGTCAAGTCTAAGTGGTTGAAGGACCTCCACATAAAACCAGAGAC
>LR751589.1:0-26411 GCA_902729485.2 Mus minutoides | reverse complement strand
GTTGTTTGTCTCTATTTGGTCTTTTTCCAGTTGTCTTATTCATGTAGCTAAGGCTTCAAGCCTTATATCATGCAGGTATGGAATCATTGTATTGTTCCTTGTTTCAGTGGAGATGCTTTGAGTTTTTCGCTGTTGGTAATGGTGGTGGATACAGGGTTAGTGTAAACTATTTTTATTATGTTGAGCTATGTCCTTATATACTTAGCCTCTTAGAACATATCCTTTGATCCAAATCTTTCATTTACCCATCTACTCCACCCATTTGGAAGCATTCACTCTTGGCTAATTATATTTTAGAGAAAAGTAATTATATTTATATATACTGCACTAGCAGGAGTATACATTGAGCAATTGCCTAGATTGACTCATGTTTAAGAATTTGAATTAAATGAAACACAACAATAAAAAAAAATTGAGCCAAGACATTTTTAATCCTTTAGGTAGGAACCATTGGAAACACTTGTCAGTAAATGATAAGATTAAGTCTCATGTTAGAACTGACGAGTGAGCAATCTAATGGAAAGTGTTCATGCAGGGAATAATGGAGTTACCAAGTCACACTTCAGAAAGAATGGAGTTCTAGATGTAGATGTAGTTTTAAAACTCAAGTCTTTGTAAAAAAAAATCTATAAAAAGTAATTTGGGCTGATTTTAGTGGTAAAAACGAGGTTGGTATATTGATTCTTCTGCTATGGCTATTAATGATGATTATTTCCAAGGACCTCAAAAAAACATAGTAACAAACACATTCTTGTTGGTCATACATATTTGATGATGTGTTATGTTGTGTCATGATCATGAAATGAATTAATAGAGGGTAAGTTATAGTTTCCTAAGCTTCACCTTTCAGAATATATATTATTATTATTTTCTTTAATGCTTTTTAAAGTTCCTAAAGTAGTAGTAAGTAAATTGTGAATTCCTAACTAAATTTTTGAAGAATGAATCCATTTCAGACACATGGTTGCAAAATGAGAGAACAGAGCCCATGTGAGGTATGAGCCATCAGTCTCTGTAGGGTATAAAAGTTCAGGCAGACTGCTTGACATTCACACTTCTGAGATATTCTTCTGCTTCTCAGCTGAAACTTCACCTCCTGCCACCATGTGCTGCAACTACTACGGAAACTCCTGTGGAGGCTGTGGATACGGCTCAAGATATGGCTATGGCTGTGGATATGGTTCTGGCTATGGATGTGGATATGGCTCTGGCTATGGCTGTGGATATGGCTCAGGCTATGGCTGTGGATATGGCTCTGGCTGTAGATATGGCTCAGGCTTTGGCTGTGGATACGGCTCTGGCTATGGCTGTGGATACGGCTCAGGCTATGGCTGTGGGTATGGCTCAGGCTATGGCTGTGGATACGGCTCAGGCTATGGCTGTGGATATGGCTCCAGGTATGGTTGTGGATATGGCTCTGGCTGCTGTAGCTATAGAAAATGTTATTCCTCTTGCTACTAGTCTGTACCATAAAGTCTCCACCCAGGGAATAAGCAGTGGAAGAGCAAGTTGAACTGGAATTCCCATCTATTCCCTTCAAGCCCAAGAAATGACTGACAACTCTGTGCTGGACAGTAGAAAACATCTCACAATGTGTGTTTGCTCCTGAGATAAACTACTGAGTTTGGTTCATCATGGAAGATGGATGTATTTTTCTGGGTTTTGGAATGTACCCTTTACGACTGTCTCTTTGAGCCTGTGATACAGCTGTCTTCAAAAGCACAGAAGAAATGTAGATTTGGAATATACAAATGTGAGAAAATCCCAGTTTTTGAATAAAAATAATTTGTTCACTATTAACTCTGTGGTTTTATGTCATTATTATCCTTAATTATTATATACCTGAAATATATTAATTGAAAGCAAATATTTTTGAAATATGTGAAAGAAGACATCATAAAATGCAGAAAGTATGCTAGAATCTAAGCCCTTGGAAAGGAATGGGGTCTCCCTTCTTGCTGTTGCTTTATTGCTTTTATGTTCATGTTTCAAAGGGGGCAATGAACATGACCAGTGTTCCAGGCATGAAAACAAGGATGGTGGATGATGAAGGCAATCAAAGCTTACTGAGAACCTTGGTCTACATTTCTGAGTAGGGAACCTCTTCCTTTCTGCTTATAGCTGCCTGCCTATTACCATCTTGTGTGGCCACTCAGTTAGAGGTAGCTGAGGAGAATAGGCTTGCCACCAGCTAGTGTGTCAGTCATCCAGCCAGGTTTCCAAAAGTAATAGATTGCTTTTCCCACAGGATTTTTGTGCCCTTTTAAATTTTTTGGTAGCTTCGATTTTGATTTTGATTTTCCCCACCAGCCATTCACAATCATCTTACAATTTGTTTTATCTCACCTCAGCCAAAAAGGGTCTCAAGAGAAATGATGATTCTATAACTTGCACATACTGTCTGGAAAAGTATGAGACTTGGAAGCCTCCAAGTGTGAAAAGGTTAGTTTGCTGCCAATTGGAAAAAAAATTCTACTCATATCATTTGAGAAAATATCAGCAGAAAAGCAACACAGAGCCTTCATACCATGTGTACTAGGAGTATTTGGAATGTAATGAGTTCTGTATCTAGAAATGGATCTCATTAATGTCATGTTATTTTTGTCTATATAAATACTGAAAAATGAAAAAGTACATTAGTGCTAGTGACCATGTAGAATAAGGCACATTTTATCTCCTCTGTGTATTTCAAGTAGTAAAATCATGTTGGTTATCTTTGAAAGCCTTTTTTCATCATGAAGCATGATTTGTCTTAAAAGATTCATCTTTGCTACCATGTGTCCATGTGGTTAACGGCGTTTATGAAACGGAGGAGTTTATGATGAAGACAGTTAAGTCTTATAGTCATCCATACTTTCTATTTCTGTTTGATTCATTTTTCTGGGGCCTCGCCACAGAAGCTTTACTTCTCATGATCATACAGAGTCATGAAGATCAGCCCCTTTCTCGTCTTTACTACAGAACCGCTGGAAGTGGGCAGAGACTGAAACACATCGGAACACTCAGCATAAATGGGATGTCTCTATCCACTCAAGGCTCAATGGTCTAAGTGGAAAAGGAGGCAAAAATCATAGAGCCCTGTGGGGCAACGGGCTACATGCAGACAGCCTGGTTTCCAGTCAAAGGTAGAGCTTGAACCCCGGGAGAACCCGATGGGAGGTAATTCCCACATACATGGCACAGCAGAGGTTCAACCATGTCTCCTGGACCTCTGGCTCCTGTCAAAGTTACTGCCCCCACAGGAGAGGTGTGGCTATTAGCACCAAGCCTTCCCATATGCAAATAAGGTTTCCCCCAAATTCTCAGTCCAAGCCAATGAGAGGTGCCTGCTGTCAAACCCTGAATCACCCCCAGAACTAAATATAAATCCATGCAGGGAATTAAAGGTACGCGAGAACTATTCCTTCATCTGAGTCTTTTGTTCCAAGAGCTGTGTGTAACACTTGGGAAGAGATCTCTCCCGAAGAGCCACCCGAGGTCCCACAGCACTCCTCACTGGATTGTAGGCTTTTCCTCAACCTAGTGACCAGGAAGGTGTGGCAGAGACTTTGTCTCCCTGCCTGCACTCACTTCCCTTCGCTGGAACCTTCCCACTCGGCTTGGACAGAGATCTACGTGGAAAACCACTGGTACCCAGGTCCACAGAGCCCGAGGTAGGGGATGACACCAAGGAAACGGTGTCTTCCAGTCCCAATGGGATTGATACACATTTGAAGTGACAGAGACTGTGGCAGCTCACACAGGCCTGTGCTGGGTCAAACCAGGCCGGTTCTAGTACTGTGGAAGTGGACACAGGCACCTAGCTAACCAAGAAGTTCCTACCCTTAACCTCCTACCGTTAACCAAGAAGATATTTAAAACTGATCACTAGAAAAGGAAAAATTGATTTTCTCCAGTGAAGTCTCACTATATGTATTTATACACAATTCAGGATAGGCCCCATACCCACGAGTAATCGGCCAAAATGAACTCGATTGTATTTTTGGAGATTAATTTTTTTGGTCTCACTTTGCCCTTGTTGAACGTGTGTGTGTGTGTGTGTGTGTGTGTGTGTGTTAGTTTCTGGTTTTGTAAGCATTTTTTGGTAATGTTTCCGTTTTTTTTTTTTTTTTTGTCTTTGTTTTTGTAAAGAACAAGAGAAAAAGAACACAAGGTTGGGGAGGTAGAAAGGTAGGGAGGATGCTTGGGAGAGTTGAGGGAGGGTTAAAAAATAACAAAAATATTGTATGAAAAATATTTTTTTAGTAAAATAGCCAAAATTCTACATTTTATTAATTCATTAAAATATTTATGTTTCACATTTGGATTATTAACCTCCTTGAAGCTTCCTTTTTACATTTAATTTCAGTTTCATATCTCTTTGTATTGAAAAAGTTTTCTCTGTATCATCCACTAGGCAACCAATCATTTCAACTGTCTGGCCATTCTTCTTCTATATGACCTCTCTGTGTTACTAGTGTGTATTAACATTTGTCTCTAACCATAGACTGAGCTCTCTTCATTGTTTTGCATATTTTAAAACCTTCCTTTTTGTGTATGACATGGAATTAGGTACCACTAGAAGGATTTAGACCAATTACACCAATTGTTGGTATTTAAACAAAATGCCCTTCACAATAGGGCAAGTTTCATAAATGTTTAGGGGGCATTAAAATAAAAAATGCCTCTCTACATGTTTTGTTGCCGTGAAGTGATTCAAGTGTTTGGACCTCCAGGTTTTGCAAGGCTGAGTAAGATTTCCTTCTCAGACAACCAGTTAATTTACTTATTTGGTTAAGACAGCTCACTTAGCTGGTTAATCTTTCTCAGTCACTTCTAGTTAGGGATTTCATGATTCTGTAAGTGAAGGATAAGCAAAAAACATAGTCTAGATAACAGAGTAAGGATTACGGGGACTGTAAACACAGGGAAAATAGTGTCCAAGTTCGTATGGACCTATGAAGAGTAATATCACAGTTGTGATGAGCTCCAGAACAGCTTAATTCTATTATTTCCAGGTTTCTGTGAATAATTAGAAAGAGCCTAAATAAATAGCATCAGTTCATCCATAACCACGGCTTTGATCATCATGGCTAGGATTATCTAATCATGAAAACTCAGTGCTTAAATGAGTGAAAAGACAGCACTTGACACTTGAATGCTCAGTGAAGACTCAGTTCACAGCACAATCCATTAATAGTGGATACATGAACAAAAGGGAATCTATGTTGTAATATAAGTGAACATCGGTTGTAATGAAACTGAGTATCTGTTATAAACAACAGAAAGCAAGAATAGATTATCACACAAAATATGCAGAAATATAAAACAACATGAGGAATATCACATATTACAATATGAGGATTCCTTAATAAACATTGCATAATAACTATCAATAGTGTGTTTCCAAGTCAGTGCAGGGAAGAGATATCAGTCAGGTACAATATGATATATCCAGGAAACAGTATTTCTAGTGACTCTTTCCATTCTCTGGAATCTATAATCACCTCACGCCCTTGTTTCCTGATGATGCTCCCTGACATGTAAGTGTGTGTGTGTGTGTGTGTGTGTGTGTGTGTGTGTGTGTGTGTGTGTGTGTATACGTGTGTGTGATTCAGATGTCTTATTTAGACTCAGCACTTAACTGTCACTTTTCCTATAAATTATTTAAAGGTTTAGAGTAAAACTATTTCCAACATTTCTACAAAATTGAAGAATAGGGACACTCTCATATTTGTTTGTGTTTTTTGTCATCCAAAGTAAGACAGAGTTTGGCAAGCAAACAAAATAAGTGGCTAGCAATTCTGATGCACATACATGTGTGAATCTTCTATAGTATATTAGTAAACTGAAATCCATAAGGTTTTATGAGAATCATTTCCCATGAACAGTGGAATTTGCCCTGTTACGGAAGGATGAATTGTTATACTTGAATAAAAAAAACAGGACATGCCATATTAGTACAGTGAAGGGTAACCGCCCATAACAATGGTACTAGATACAAAAAAAATTCAGAAATATTTATCTACAATAAAACCTCTACTGTTTTTATTTGTAAACAGTTTACATGAACACATTAAAACATACTCATCATGTCTGATCTTAACATTATATTTTACAGAGAAAAGTTGAAATCTTTCCTAAAGCATGGCTAATTCTGCCATGCCAGTTCACTATAATATTGTAATAGCTGACTCAGTCATATGGATATAGAAAAGAAATATAAAACATCAAAATAGAAAGAAGGGGACTATATTATCCCTCCCCTATGTTCTGTGTGTGTGTGCGTGTGGGACATGTGCACATATGTTGGCTACATGTAGAGATGAGAAGACAAGTTTTAGTAACATTCCAGTCACTCTTTTAGAGGTTTAGGGCCATCTTACTCATCTGGAATTGACCTATAGGTTCCTTCTCTCTCCAGTTCCCCAGTACTAGGGGTATGAGTTTGTACCACCAAGTCTTATTTTTTGTTTTGTTTGTTTTTTCATTTGTTATGTGGGTATAGCCTCCAAAGCATGTACATGGAACCAGATGACAGTATTGTTTATCCCCTCGTCCTTCATCAGTGGCTGTCTCTTGCTAAGCCTCTTCTGATCCCTTGCCTGTTTCTAAAACTCACTGATGATCATCACTATGTTCTAATAGGTTTGTCCCACTTTTCTAATGATTACACAGCAATGTTTGTTTGTTTATGTATCTGTTCATCAGCACTATTGATACACCATTCATAAAAGTGCATGAGTGCAGTGCATATAAATCCCCAACCTTAGAGTTATGATTACAATGGGAATCCATCACCATAATCAAACATATTAATCCCTGTCAAATTTCTTTATTCTGCATTTTTATCATGACAGGAATATTTAACATGATAGCTGCCCTCTTGATGAATTTCAAAGCGCCTAGTACAGTACTGTGAGCTGAAGCTCAGATTTCAGTCTGTTTGCTAAATGACAACGAGGCTTTATCTAGTGTTTTCATCCTGCAAGCATTTCTGTTATATTTTCTTGAACTACTATATATATAGCATATTTAAATTTTGTGTTGAATTCTCTGTGACTGTCTAATGTGTGGCTTCTGACTCCTTACTAGAATTAGAGTTATTTAAAGAATTTTCCACTGAGGTGTGACTGTGTGCACGCCATGGCTGGACCCGTGACAGTATAGATTTACAGTGTGCAAACAAGAGAAACAGGCACAAGGAAAGGATGTCTCCAGTGAAGCCCCCAATGGGGATACTTAAGACAGCTAAGAATGAGACAGAAGTCATTTTATAGAAACTCATCACTACAGAAATAATGAAAAAAAAAAAAAGATAATGTTAGGTACACGGTTGTAAGATGAAAGTAAAGATTTCCTGTACATTATGGCTATTTATGGAGGTTAGATGATAAGCATACTTCATAAATATGCTTCTACCCCTTGGCCAAACCCATCTTTTATCAGTGCCTAAAAGCACACTGCATGACTATTTCCCACAATCACCACTCCATTCAACAAGACACTAAGTCATGCTGCTTCTAGTTATAATTCTGTAGTCTTTGATTGAAATCTGTCATCTACATGTGCACTCCACTGATCTGGAATATTTCTTATTTAATTCACAATTTATAAGGAAGCACTGAAACACTGACTAGTTCTAAGTGTAGAGCGAGTAATCTCATAAAACTGACCTGTTTAAAAAATTTCCACTCAATTTGTCTAGAAACTGATTGAATGAGTGACTCACTGAACCAAGACATTTTCAATTCTCTGAATTGAGACTTTTAGGTCTATCCACCTTTAAATTATTTGAGATAAATATACTCAGAAGCTGATGCATAGGGATTTTAACAAAATGTGCTGAAAAGGGGAAGAAAGAGAAATACATGTTGCCTGCCTACAGAAGGACAGAAGGACAGAAGGACAGAAGAACAGATGGACAAGACTTCTGTAAGAGGAAAGGGTGAGGTTTCAAAAGTAGTTGTAGCTAAAGTAAGCTTCTTTGCCCAGAATCCTTGAAAAGTAATTTAGAGGTCTGTTTAATGGAAGGACCAAGCATGAGGAAAGAGAGCAGGAGCCGTGGTGAATCTCCTGCTGCTGCTATTGGTGATGCCCTTAACTATAAGTAAGTATACAGTATGTGATGCCAAGGACCTTCAATGACACAGTGAAGAACACACCTTTATAGGTTCCGCATATATATGTTGTTAATGTTTTATGTTATGTCATGGTCATAAAATGAATTATGAAAAATAAAGTATGGTGCGTAAGTTTAAGGGTTCAGAAAAATATATCTGTTTTTCCTTGAATGCTTGCTTGTGTGAGTTCCTAGGAAGTAAGTTGTAAATTCCTAGCATGACTGTTCATAGTGTGAGTTCACTTCAGGAAGATGCCTGTAAAAAGAGAGGAGCCCATGTGAGGCATGAGCCATCCAGTCCTTTATATCCAGTAAGTATATAAAGGTCTGAGGAGACTGGATGACAGCTTCACTTCAGAAATACCCAACTCAACTGAAACTTAATCTCTTAACACCATGTGTTGCAACTATTATAGAAACTCCTGTGGAGGCTGTGGCTACAGCTCTGACTATAGCTCTAGCTGTGGCTCTGGCTGTGGATATGGCTGTGGATATGGCCATAGATATGGCTTTGGCTGTGGCTCTGGCTGTGGCTATGGCTCTAGCTGTAGATATGGCTCTGGCTGTGGATATGGCTCTGGCTCTGGCTGTGGATATGGCTCTGGCTCTGGCTATGGATATGGATGTAGATATGGCTGTGGATATAGCTCTGAGTCTGGTTGAGGATATGGTTCCAGGTATGGCTGTGGATATGGCTCTGGCTGCTGTAGCTACAGACCCCTTTGCTACAGAAAATGCCATTCTCCTTGCTGCTAGTCTCTGCAATTCCTCCTTCACCCTGGGAATAAGTACTGCAAACACAACTCCAACAGGAACCCTTGTCCATTTGCTTCAAGGCTAAGAAGTGCCCGACCACTGTAGGCAGACAGCTGCAAGCATGTCACAGTGTGCGTTTGCACCTGGTAGACCCAATACTTCAGCACATGGTGGAAGATGGATTTTGTTGAATGGAGTTTTGTAGTATAAACCCTTACAACTGTCTCTTTGAGCCTGTGCTGCAGTTATTTTCAGAGTCACAGAAGAAATCTCCAGTTTGAATACATGAATGTGGAAAAAAATTCAGTTTCTGACTAAAATAATTTATTCAATAAGAAGTATTGACTCCTTTATGTCATTGTCATCACTAATTAATAACGTTTTAAAATTCAGTAATTGAACTATAATGACCTTTAAGATATGTGAGATAAATATTGGAGGGCTGGCAGGTGGTTTTGTTGATAAAGTGTCCCTGTGTGCACCAAAGCCACCCACCTTAACCTTGCTTTAACATCCCAAGAGTTCCCCCCCACAACTTCGCTCCCAATTATGTTCTAATCCCTTCCCGTAGAGCATCAATTGCACTAGTAATCTCTAGTTTCCAGGCTGTTTTAGGAACCCCAAGTTAAACACAAAACTCTAATGATGTAAGCAAGTCCCTATGTAATAGGATGTAGAATCCTTTGGCTACTTGCCCAGGAGTGATATAGTTGTGTCATATTGTAATTAACTTCTGAGAAGCCACCACACCTACAATGATCTCTCTAGAGACTGTGCCAGTTTACACTTCTGCCAACACTAAACAAACTTTCCTTTTGGATGCATCTACTTCAGCTTTTGTTATCACTTGAGTTCTTTATGATGGTCAGTCCTTCATCCTGATGTGTGATGGAACCTCAAAGTAGCCTTAATTTGATTTTCCCTGATGACCAATGATTTTAATACTTTTCCATATACAATCACCAAACCCAGACACTATTGCATATGCCAGAAAGATTTTGCTGACAGGACCCTGACATAACTCTCTCTTGTAAGGCTGTGCCAGTGTCTGGCAAATATAGAAGTGGATGCTCACAGTCATCTATTGGATGGAACACAGGGCCCCTAATGAAGGAGCTAGAGAAAGTATCCAAGGAGTTAAAAGGGTCTGCAACCATATAGGAGGAACAACAATATGAACTAACCAGTACCTCCCAGAGCTGTGTCTCTAGTTGCATATGTAGCAAGAGGATGACATAGTCAGCCATCAGTGGGAGGAGAGGTCCTTGGTCTTGCGAAGATCATATGCCCCATTACAGGGGAATGCCAGGACCAGGAAGTGGGAGTGGGTGGGTTGGGGAGCAGGGTGGGGGGAGGGTATAGGGGGCTTTCGGGATAGCATTTGAAATGTAAATGAAGAAAATATATAATAAAAAAAGAAAAAAATGCTATTTGGCACTTAAATTTCTTCTGTAAACTTTCTTTTCAGATACAAGCCTCTTCTGTTGGATGGAATTTTGATTCTTGATATGTTGCATTTTCAGCTTTCTGTGCATTCTGGATATTATTCTTCTGTTGGATTTATAGTTTGCTAAGATTTCTCTCCTATTTGTAGGCTGGCTTTTCATTCTACTGACTATATATCCTTTATAAACAAAATCTTTTTGGTTTCATAGAAGTAGAAAATTTATCTTAAAAATCATATGGGATCATAAAGAATTCAGATAACCAAAATTATATGTATCTAAGAGAATAAGGTATTACTATATCTGACCTCAAGTTACACCTGATGAAACTAACTAACTAACTAACTAACTAACTAACTAACTAACTAACTAGCTAGGTAACTAACTAACTAGCTAGCTAAATAACTTACTAACTAAATTGTGGTACTGACACAAAAGCAGAAATGTAGATCATAGAGGATCCAGATTTAAGTGTGTATTACAACCATTTGTATTTTGACGATGACTCCAAAATTATACACCGGAGAAAAGAGAGCGCCTTTAATGAACAGTTCTGGGGAAAGTAGACAGTTGCTTAAAGAAGGATAAAATGAGCTTTCATTCTCTGTACACACACACACACACACACACACACACACACACACACACACACAGCAGCTTTAGTGGATCAAAGATATCAAATGCAACTCCCAGACTGCCAGAAGAGAAGGAACAGACAGGTTCCTGTCCGTGTTGGCTTCTTAAAGCCAGATACCGTCTACAGTCTGCTTGGTCTCCACTTCAGTGGCTGGTCTGTGACTTCAGGTTTCTCCCCTCCTTTTGCCTTTACTCTTGGTTGATAATCAACACCTTCAGTTACATTACAGTACTGCACTTGCTTTTCCTTGATTGTAGAACAAGGGTATTTTGTGGTTTCTAAAAGGTATAATTAATGTACCCAAAATGCTCATCTTTAATGTATATAATTTGTCAATTGGAATATATACTTGAACCTCTGAAATCATGCTTATAAACACACTCATAAACATGTCCATCACCTTTCCAGACTTTTTCATGTTCTCTCTTGCATTGTTCCCTTTAGGAGAAGAAGTACTTAAGATGGTAACTACATTTTCCTCACAGAGGTAAGTGCACAATACCCTACCATTCAGTACAGTACAGTACAGTATAGTACAGTACAGTACAGCAGTTTCCCAAGGAATTCATCAGCTGAGAATCAGTGAAATCTAATGTTTACTTCCTGGAGGAAGCTTCCGCAACTTAGAATGCCTAAAGTTTCTGACAAATTATACTTTGCTTTTTGTGACAGACTGATACTTTTATATTAAATTTGTTTGATTAAATGACTGTGTTGTTCGTGTCTCTAGCTTGGACTCATAGGTGAGTGTTTACTAGGTTGACGTACCAGATTTACTCGTGTGAAATTTGAAATATGCAGAGAGAGGGAAGAACATCAACATGAAACTAAAAACGCCAAGCGGCTGCCCATGAAGGACAGGTTATGGAAAGATCCTGCCAACATGGAAACACTCTGATGAATGTATACCAACCTGGGTGTCTTAGTAACTTATAAGTAACACGGATAGATTGACAATAATTCGTGTCATGATTGTAAAGTATCCAATGAAAAGCCATGTAAGTAAATATTGTTATCAAAATGCTGTTTGGGGCTGATTGATTTTTGCAAGAGTGCTTGTGAGTGTAGTGATTTTCCTTACTTACAACATTTTTGTGAGAAGCTTGTACACATAGCACACATGTCTAGAAAGCCTAATGCCTGGGCTATGAATGGATTGGGTACCAGCCTTGGGCTATAGAGTGAGTCCCTGAACCAAATATATATCTTAGTTTAATATGTTTTTCTCTCTCACTTTTCTTTTTCTTTTTTTTTTTTTTTACCCTAGTAAGAAAGAAAGATGATAAGCTCCCTAGAATAGCTTTTCTTTAGAGCAAGGGTGAGATTTTAGGGAGAAGATGCAATATGTTGAACTTTCAATTTTTACTCAGCAATACACGAATAGTAGTTTAGAATGATTATGATAGATGAACTATGGTTTTATTAAAGGGAGCAATTACCAACATGAATAAGAGGAGGAGGAGGAAGAGGAGGAAAATGATGATGATGAGGAGGAGGAGGAAAAAGAGGAGGAAGAGGAGGAGGAAAATGATGATGATGATGAGGAGGAGGATGAGAAGGAGGAGAAGAAAAAAGAGGAGGAGGAGGAGGAGGAGAAAGAACTGTTACTAGTAGTGAGTCAAACATCTTTGTAGTAGATAATTTCCATGACCCTGAGAGAAGAGGCTAATTAACACACATGTATTCAGAGACTAAACATTATTATGTGATGTCCTGTTCATAAATGGTTGTACAGACTTAATTTATTCATTCTCTTGTTTTCAAGTCTCTTTCTGTCTCTTATTTATAGCTACATTGTAACGTTTATGTACCCCCTTATTTCAGCTAGCCCAGGTCTTTTTTAAAAAATGTATCCAGCCCAAATATTAATAGAATGGTGCTCTATAATTTAAGTAAATGATTTTTATGTATTTTTCCAAAGCCTTCTTTTACTCAGCATTACTTGTGCTGAACGTTCTATCTTGGCCTTTACTTCTATAGGGAGGTCCTATGTCGGAGCTGCTGCATGCTGGTCCATGTAGTGTGGAACCACAAGTTTGTTCTTTCTTATGGCAGACACAGTCACATCTGCCACGGGCTTCTCTCACCACAGCATTGCCGCAGTGGACACATGCTCCCTGGCATGTCTGTGACACTCAATCCAACAGATGGCTTGAGGCAAAGAGGGCAATTATTCAACATTACTGCACATTCCACTCCAAACTCTAATGCTAAGTTTTCTTACTCCTATACATATTCATGGAAACTCGGTTATATCTAATATTCTCCTATTGCTTTCTTGAGAACATAAAGATATAATAACTTTTAATTTATATATCCAGGATTAGTAATGAGTTTAAACAATTAAAAATTTCCAATAAACAGTAACTATTCTTTGTCTCTTCATATTTCCTCGGGGAAGTTCTGTATTTTAAAAATTGATTTACAGAAATTCTTTATATTCCACTTATTCATTTTTAGACATTGGAAATACCATCACCCAGACTATCATTTGCTTGCCTATACCCATAATGTATTTTACACAATTGGAGAAAAATGTTAACCATGTGGCCTGTGTGACTTGGTAACTTTGTTCAGAAAGAATGACCCTAACTCTTCATGAAAGCAATTCTACACATTTTGTTAAGATTTATTTAATTTAAATTACATGTATGTATCTGGGTGAGTGAATGCCACATGTACAAATGCTCATGGAGGGCATCTGATCCCCTGCAGCTGTTCTTAAGGATGGTCCCAAGCTGCCTGTCAGATGCTGGGGAATGAATTGAGGTCCTTTAGGAGAGCAGAAAGTGCTCTTAGCCACAGAGCACTCTCTCCAGTCTTGACATTCTGCATTTTCTTCTAGTAGCAATATAATTTTCACATTTGGATTACTCATGTCCCCATAGGACCCCCTTTATACATTTTGCTACAGTTTCATTTTTCAGGATATTGATCAAGTTTCTCAAACCCCAAGATAGTTCATCTCGAAATTGACTGGTCACGTTACTTATTATTTCAACATAAGCCTGAACTTTTCTCTGAACTACTTTATTAAACTCTCTTCGCATTTACCTTTGTTCCCATTTTTCAAAGGCTTTTAAAAAAGAACAAAGTCAGCTCTGGGAAAGAATATTTGAAGCCTAGATACTCTGAACAAGAACACTATAGACCAGAAAGCTCATAAAGTTACTCTTTGTCTTCCTATAGACATGAGAAGCATGTTACTTTTGCAGGGAATGCTGCTGCATGTAATCTGCAAACTGAGCCAGGGATATGTGCAGAAGGTATGGTTTTGAGGAGCAAAGAGAACAACCAGATCTTTAAATGGTTGAGGTTAGGAATGAATGCAGTAAGGAATGAAGACTACTTCAGTTATCTAAAGAGACCATGGGTGGGTATTAATTACTCTGAGGTCCTGGGGGAGTATGAGCTGTGACATGATGGTTCCATTGCTGTTGGACAGTGGACAGTGGCATCCATGCTGGGGACGAAGCACTAATGGCAGGGTGATCATTTGTCGTGAGCAGCTTCTGTCTTGCTTACTAATAAAACTCAAACTCAGTTTCCTCACATGTAAAATGTGAATTGAATGACTTCCCAGTGTTCTTGTAAGGCTCGCATTAATAATACTTTAAGAAGCAATTTACTTTTCATTGTAAGAACTGTTGTAAGAGCCTGCCATATGAATTTCTTCAAAGGAGTCTTCACAGAGAAAACAGTAATTAGAATTTTAAGATATTAATTAATGTATTTGTTCATAGGACTCTCTAAGACACAATCCTTAGCATGAGTAATAAATACTTTATAATTTATGTTTTTATTCACCAAATTCTTTAGATACATAGTTTTGGAATTTAAGTACAACCGAATGTAGAAATAATTTTAAGAAGTCTCTTTTCTATGAGGTCAATACTTTTGGTAGTACTACAATTTAGAATCAGTAATTAAAACAAAATACTTGAGCCGGGCGTGGTGGCGCACGCCTTTAATCCCAGCACTCGGGAGGCAGAGCCCAGGCGGATTTCTGAGTTTGAGGCCAGCCTGGTCTACAGAGTGAGTTCCAGGACAGCCTGGGCTACACAGAGAAACCCTGTCTCGAAAAACCAAACCAAACCAAACCAAACCAAACCAAACCAAACCAAACCAAACCAAACCAAACCAAACCAAACAAAAAAAACAAAACAAAAAAACAAAATACTTGTTCAAGTCAAGTGTGCTACTGGCAGAAGACATGTGCCCCTTGCTGTTGCTGGACTGGATGTGCCCTGATACCATGCATGGTGCTTTGACACCGCACAACACTGAAGCTGTAATCACATGGCAGCAAATAAACTTTAGGATAATTAGGAGGAATTGAGCAAATACATGAGGGACACATTATCAACCAAACACATTTTAGATAATGTCCAATTAGTTCAAGAATATTTCTTGTGTACTGTATAAATAAAAGGAACTGGACTCTTATTTATCTCCCTGATGAGCAAGGATTTCCCACATTATAAGGATCCTACTACTATTGGAAATTTTCATCTACTTCTAAAGAAGCATAGAGCCCTCCAGCAGTATCTTGGTCAGTTGCTGATGGTGGTACAGGTTCAGAAATGAGAGAGTGAGAGGCATTTTGGTGACATTTTTGAAGATGACCTGACTAGACTGAAGGGCATTGTAAAAGAGCCAGAAAGGTGCCATCGCAATGAAACTGATGTGCAAATCCATACGATAGTCAGCACTGGTTTTGAATTAGAGTTTTCTATAAAGACATTTACTCCTGAAAACAGAAAAGGTATTTCAGGAAAATTTATGTTTAAAACTTTGAGACATGACAAAGGAAATGAATTCCCACTAGAAAATTATTATAACTAAAGAAAAATGAGGATTCTAAAATAGAAAAGTGTTCTTTTCATATTAATTTTCTAGTTTTGGAAAATGCTGAGGAATGAGAATATAAAAATAATTTAGAAATTGCTTGTTGTGTGTGGTCTTTTTAAAGGAAGAGAATCAGCAGCAGTAACTAGAAAGCTAAATTTGCTCTAAGATTAAGAAATATGAAATTAGGCTATGCTTGGTGACCCACATCTTTAATCCCAGCACATGGGAGGCAGCGTTCAGCAGATTTCTGTGAATTTGAGGCCAGCCTGGTCTATACAGAGAGTTACATGTCAGCCAGGACTGCACAGTAAGACCCTGTCTCAAACAAAAAGAATGAAATGATATTTAAACCAATGTAATTAGACATTGGTTGACATATTAATAAATCTTATGAAACTCATCATTGTGGCTTCCATTTTGAGATGAAGAGATTTCTGCTGGAGATATGCAAGGATTCTCTCAGATCAATAATAAATCATCAACGGAACTCAGACTCCCTTGATCAAAGTGAAAATCATCCCATGAGCCCTACCCATTCTTTGGTTGTTGGTGTTTCCTGACCTTACTCAAATCTCGATGATTATAACTCTCACAGAAACTTTTGACATTGGCTACAACTGAATTTGTTGACCAACAAATTTGATGATGTTTAAAATCAGTGCGGTAAAAGAAAAAAACATTTAAATACAATGTAATAAAGGAATTTAAACTTATATTAAGGCAAAGTACCTTAGGCAAAAAATTAAAAATTTTTCAGTTGAACTATGAAGCAGTTGGGGCTTAACAATTTTTTTCATCACCATAAGGATTATGCAGAGAAGAAAATAAAGTAACATTGTGTAACATTGGGAAGACCAAGTGTTTTGATGATTATGTTCTTGTGAAGCAAACTCCACATAAAAAGTAAACAGGCACAAAAATTAAGGTATATCCATACTAGAAAAATGATAGAAACATTTTTCTGCCAATAGAGGTTTAGAACTAAGACAATAATTTTTATTATGTGTTGTAACTAATTTTTATTATATGTTGTTGAAGAGTTAGTAGGAAAGCTAAAAAGACTAGTCAAAAAGAAAGATTACCTTAAGAAAAAATCTGAATAGACATACTTACATTTTGTCTAGAATAGAAAGATCAGTTATCAAATATAAATATCCCTGGTTAGATATGCTTTATACTATCTATCCTATACAAAAAATGTATACATTAAATGGAGTCACTGTAACTATGGCAATAATGAAAACTAAGAATATGGTATTGATTTTTGGAATAGAAAAATGGAAAAAGAGATACAATAAAAAATGTAGAGATGCAGCCAAGTATGCTTAGGGTGTCATATAATATGAAATTTCAAGCAGGATGAGATGACATGAGAAAGCTGGTTACTGCTAATGCAGCCCATCTGGAAAATAATAATTGTGGATACATAATTATAGTACTTGACAAAACATTGCAGAAATATAAAAATCTCAAGTATAAAAGAAAAACAAAAAACCAACCAACCAACCAACCAACCAACCAACCAACCAACTAGAATCAAAGAGATCCAGCTACTCACTAACAAACAACAACCATGTAAAGAAGAAAAGAGAGAACATACACATATATCTGTGTTATAGATAACCCCTTCACAACTATGGAAGATTGTTATAGAACCTTCTACCAGAGTTCAACGTTGCTCAAGTCTGCTATAGAAAATGACATAAGATTTGAACACAGCATTAACATCACCTCTAAAATTTTAAAAAGTTTCTTGACTGTATGTATTTTTCAACACAATGTAAATTCCATATAACAGCTATTACATTTAATATATATCTTTGGGGAATAGTAATGAAGCATACATACTTGTGAATGGTCAGTATAATGCCTTTTTTCTGAATATTTTATCCATATTTGGTTTAATTCTAATGTGGAACCCTTGATTACTTGGGGCTCACTCAATATTCATCAAAGGTATTTGCAAAGAATAAAACTAGATTTTATGAGTGAATACATATATGCATGAAAGTAGGTTAACAAAAGTGTTTGAATCTTAGTAAACAAAAAGCCATAGAACTCCAGTGACAAAGGAAGAAGAGGGTTAGTAGAAATTTCATCAAAGTGAATATAAATATGCAAACACATTAACAAATATGTAAAGTCACTTATGGTAAGGCAAATTCAAGGTAAAATATAGCAATCTCTTTTTTTCTGAAAGCTAATAACGTGTTTGCATTTTTTCATTCTCTTTAAAATTTTATATATTTATTTTTATTGTATATTTTCTTTATTTACATTTCACATGTTACCCCCCCTTTCCTGGTTCCCCTGCCCCTGAAAACCCCTATCCCCTCCCCTTTCTCCTTGCTTCTGTGAGGGCATTCCTCTACCCACCAATCCACTCCCACCTCCCTGCCCTCGAATTCCCCTACACTGAGGCATTGAGCCTTTTGGAAATAAACTTCTTCAATGCCTAGGGAAGTGGTACCTCTGAGTCCTAGGAAGTCTTTGGAGATGCTGTCTTCTTCAGTTGATCCCACAGGTATGGCTGCTTCAACTATAAAACCTCCAGTGCCCAAAGCTTCCATTTACCTCTTCTTAGATTATAACTTTTGACACATTCCATATACTTGATATCATCTATGAATGACATATAAAGCCTCTCAACACAGGACTGTATCAATTCTGTCTCCAAATTAATTCCCTAACTCTGTTCTCATTTCTGTCACCAAAATATCCAGAATATACCAATTAAAGGACTCTATGTGATTGGGAAGAACATCATGGAGATTGGAAAATGTGGCCAGAGAAGGGTCTTTATTTCTTCACATGGGAGAGGCATAGGGAGATACCACAAGTAGTAGCCTGTCCCTAGTCTCTGTCTAGGTCTCACCTCCTAAACATTCTACAACTTTTTTAAAGAAAAGGTCCTACAACCTAGGGACCGAATGTTCAACACTTGAACCACTGAGGAGCATTTTATACTCCAACCATATAAAGAATCTTACCAATTTTTAGTATTAAATGTTCACAAATAGATACTTTAAGGCTGGAGGCATGATTAGAGACCTGGGTTGATCTGTACCATCAAAAAAATTTCCAAGTTTAGAATCTATATTTGATTTTTTTCCCCACAGTATACATTGTGAGCAAAGCCTTGAATTTATTGATTCTGTTTTGATATTGTCATCATGAGCCTATTCTTAACAGAGGGATATCATTCTAATAGTATGATTTTTTGATAGCAAGTCAATTTTTAGTATTGACTTTAATTTCAGCTTATCTTTTGAAAACAAAGTAATAGTAGTACCCTTTATTTTCAGGTGAGTTTATACAAACATATCAACATTTCCATTTAATTCATGGCTCTTCAAAGTAGGCATACATTAACTTACACTCGTGGTATGTTTTGCAAAGGTGGAAACAATGGCTTGTTTTCTAGTTTCTTAAATTCACCTTGTCACTGGAGTGTTAACAACTCATGGAACATGATTCTGCTAGATTACCTAAAAAAGATACATCTCTTTTGTTCAAAATTAGAAGAAGGAAGGCTGTAAACTTCTGGCAGTAAGTTTAATTCAGTATCATTGTTATTCATAAAATGTATGAATGATGATGATGTGGAGGAGGAGGGGGAAAAGGAAGAGGAGGAGGAGAAGGAAAAGGAAGAGGAGGAAGAAGAGGAGGAGGGAGGGGAGGAGGAGGGGGAGGGGGAGGAGAAGAATATGGTGGCCTTTCTGAGGTCTCTCTGAGGTCGTCAGGTATGGAGTAAGCCATCTCTGCTCCAGCTCTTACTCTCCACGGGAGCCCCTCAGAGGCTGATGTCCATATGTTCATGATAGATGTGAAGCTCAGAACTGATTATATTTGAGTCTTGAATGCTTTCCCAATAAAAGCTGTGTGCTAGATTTAGATTTCAACAATGACTTCAGTTTTAAGATTGAATATATTTACATTAATCTTAATTTGGAATGATCTAGGTAAAACTTAAAGAGACTTAAATATTAGCTTTCACTAAGAAAAACTTTGAGTCACGTAGAACATCTCCCCCAATGGGCTATATTTTCCTTATCATCAAATGACTTAAAGCACAATGCAATAACTGCATGTCTTGCTATAACAGTTCAGAATATTCAAACACAATGCATTGTCTCTGGACTAGAAACAGCAGGATGAGGACCACCTAGTTAATTCACAGCGGTGTTTCCCAGATATGGGTGTTTATGAAACTTGTGTGATGCTGGGGCTTCAGTCCAGTTTATGATGAAATGGGTTTTAGATGGAGCTGGAAATTCTATGTTTAATGAATTATCAGAGGCCACCTATGCAACTGTGAATGGATCCCACATTCAGAAATGCCACCTCTTAAAAATGCAATAAAAATCAATTCAAGCTTAGTATTATTTCTAAGATTCAACATATAATCAATAAGGAATCTATGAGAATCAAATAGACATTTTTTTCTTGGTCTGCTTATGTATCTGGGACTAGCCCAAAACTCTTAATCTTTCATTTTCATCTCATGAGTATTGGAACCTTAGGTTCCAGTCAGTGTTCCTGTTTCCAAATAGATGTCTGATGAATGTTTTGTAATAGGAGCTATGGTGACGTGAGACACAGTGACTGCTACAGAAGAGCCAATCATCCTCCTAGAGAATCAATGTAGGTGCAACTATTTGTAGTAAAGAACAGACTTTAGGAGAAAACAGCTCATGTGCTGCATAGACACAGATAAAAAGGGTTAGCAGAGTGGATCCTCACAATCATTTATAGGGCAGAATATAGGGTCCCCAACGTAGGAGCCAGAGAGAGAACCCAAGAGCTGTAGGGGTCTGCAACCCTATAGACAGAACAACAATATGAACTAATCAGAACCCCCAGAACTGATGTCTCTAGCAGCATATGTATTAGAAGTTGGCCTTGTTGGCCATTACTGTGGAAGAAAGGCCCTAGGTCTAGCAGTGTTTGTAAGCCCCAGTACAGCGGAATGCTAGGGCCAAGTAGTGGGAGTGGGTGGGTAGGGGAGCAGGGTCGGGGGAGGGTATAGGGGACTTTTGGGATAGCACTTGTAATGTAAATGAAGAAATTATCTAATAAATTAAAAAAAAAAGGAATGGCAGCTAATGATGCCTCTGGTCACTACAGAAAGCTTCTATTGAAGAGGAGACTTGAGCTCATCCGTAAGAGCTGTGCAGTCAATTAAAGAAAGAGAAACTTGAAATGAGAATCCCAGAAGGACTCTCATATACTCTTCCCCATTGAGTGGTGTAGAGAGAAGCCTCACTTCATCGAATAAAACCAAGCAGAAACAGCTGAGGTGCCCATCGAATGATGAATGGATCATGGAAAGGTCATAAATATAGGCAATGAAATTTTATTCATGTGTAAAGGAAAATGAAAAATATGAAAATTGCAGGTAAATGAATGAGACTGAAGAAATTATGCTGAGTTAGGCAACCCAGGCCCAGAAAAAAAAAAAAAAAGGCCACGTGTTCTCTCTCAGATGTTGACTCTTTGGATTCGTGCACTTAGCTTAGTAGGGCCACCTGTCAAATCCAGGAAGCTAGAAAGGGAGCATTGCAGGGCAGGGAGAGCAGCACCTGTCAAATCCAGGAAGCTAGAAAGGGAGCATTGCAGGGCAGGGAGAGCAGCACACAGACAGCATAAAGGGGAAAGGAAACGATAGGGGGAGGTTTAAACGGGGAGGACACAGCAGAAGAAAGGGTACAGAGAGGGGTACCGACACTAAAGGAGTTGAAAAACCATATGAAAGGCAACCATTTTATAGCCTATAACACACACACACAGACACATAGACACACACACACACACACACACACACACCATAGTCAGTTTTAACAACATAAGGAAATTGGTGGCACATCTGAAGTTAGATACACATTAGAAAATATGGTAATATTAACAGATAGAAACAATCTTAGGAGGTAGACATAAAGGTGTGTTTGGCTTTAGAAAGATTTGTTTTTATTATTTTTAATTATGTGTATTGTGCATGTCTGTGTCTAGGTAATGTGGACTAGGTATGTAGACATGAGTACAGATGGCACCAGATGCTTAGAGCTAGAGGTAAAGGCAGCTGTGAGTTTCCAAAAATTAATGTTGGGAATGAAATGTGGGTTCTCTCAGAAAGGTCAGTGCATGTTCTTATCCACTGAGACACTCCTCTAGCACTACATTTGATTTTTTCCATGTGAATATATAATATAATATATAATAAATAATACATTATATAATATATAATATAATATATAATATATATAAACCAAGAATATTTTAACTGTGATTTATAGATTTAATAACAAGTGTGCATGACATTAACTAGAAAGTAACTGATATTAGTTATTATTTAAGATAATAAACACTACTTGCCTGTAGTTCTTCATTTGAGTGTAGGATCCTGGTAGAGTTCTTTCTTCTTTTTAGCATGTCAATTGACACCGCCTTCATTTAGATTTTTTTTAAGCAGCTATTTTTAGGAAAAATCATCCCACAGCAGACCTTGGTCCTCTGGCCTTAGGTACAGGAAATGTGTTGTAGATGTAGTTACTGGGACTGGGTACCCTATGATTTGTTGATCTCTGAAAAATTATTTTTTTNTTTTTTTCCCAGAGATAATCCACCTAATTGGTTATAAAATACAAAGTGGTCAGCCCTGAAGTAGTATATACATAAACAGCAAAGGGAGTCAGCAGGTTGTATTTAAATATATATATATATATATATATATATATATATATATATATATATATATATATATATATATGCAATAATAACCGAAGTAAAAGAAACCATCACTTTCTAAGGGAGTGAGGGAGCATAGGAGGGGTTGGAAGGAGGAAAGTGAAATGAATTTTAATTATGTTTTAATTTAAAAATTAAATAAAAGTGAACATTAGAGAAATGTTTGCTCACATACATATTCTTTAGATTTTAATCAATAGCCTTCTTTAGGTTAGGCTTTGAGTAAAAACTCGAGTTTTAAGGGGTTTAGAGGACAAGAGGACACAATGAGGACAAGTCCCTTCATTGATGCATGGAGAAAGGTATGTAAGAGAGAATGAAAAATATGATTTGAAGTAATGGAAAGCTATCAGGGTGGTATCATGATGCATTCGAAGAGAGAGGTGAGGACCGGCAAGAGGTCAGGGCAAGCAAGGAGGACGAATAGGAGAAAGCAGATTTGAGGAGAATGACGGAGAGCTGGAGAAAATAAAGGAAGGAATGCGGCTGCATTGCAGCTGATGGAGACCTGGTGATTAAAGGGATGGAAAAAAAAACTTTAGACCTCTCAACCCGATGATAAAGTATATGGGAATGATTTGTTTTTAATATAATCAGCTTTCAAAATTAAATATAGTTATTTTTGGCATAAAACTATGCATATTAAATATTTACTGCACGCAGTATTATCCATCATAAATTATATGTGCATTTGAATGTACACATGAAATTAACACTGACCTGGAGCTGTAACAATTTCCATTAATGTGATGACAATATTGGATTTTTTTATTGAATAAAACATTAAATCTAATACATGTAAATTATGACCTATCAACTAAGGTAACAAACTGCTAGGTTTTGATGTCTGTCTCTTGTGTTTTTACAGATAAATGAGGTTACGTTGCAGAGAATTCTTTACCCCTGATGTAGGAACATTTTGATGGAAGACAAGGATCACCATTACGTGCAGTTTTCAGAAGGATAAAGAAACTGCCAGGCTCACACTAGATGATGATTGAGGTATATACGGGCTGGCTTTGTGTGTCATCTTCACACAAGCTGGAGTTATCACAGAGAAAGGAGCCTCCCTTGAGGAAATGCCTCCATGAGATCCAGCTGTAAGGCATTTTCTCAATTAGTAATCAAGTGTGGGAAGGCCCATTGTGGGTAGTGTCATCCCTGGGCTGGTAGTCTTGGGTTCTATAAGAGAGCAAGCTGAGCAAGCCAGGGGAAGCAAGCCAGTAAAGAAGATCCCTCCATGGCCTCTACATCAGCTCCTGCTTCCTGACCTGCTTGGGTTCCAGTCCTGACTTCCTTTGGTGATGAACAGCAATGTAGAAGTGTAAAAAAATAAACCCTTTCCTCCCCAACTTGCTTCTTGGTCTTGATGCTTTGTGAAGGAATAGAAACCCTGACTAAGACAAGGTACAAGGAGTTATAGATGTTCTGAGTTCATTGAAGAGTTGAACAGTGTCTTCCTGGATACTTAACATAGGACATTGGTGCAGTAGTGAAGCAAGAAAAGAAGAAAGTTGAATAAATTAGTAATTAAATTTGTATTTTGCTGAACAAATGGTGAAGATAATTGATTAAGCAAGCAGAAAGAAATTTCCAGAAGACTAAGATAATATTTCATATTAAAAAAAATACCCAGTAATTTTTAACACAACTCACCATTATGTAGGTGGTAGAAAATTATAAGCTAAATTCCTCACAGTCTCATGCATGTGTTTGAAATCAGAAAAGCAAATACTTAAATGCACAAAGGTATAACACAATTCCATATAATTATACTTTAGCTCTGTTATCCCTGCATCAAGCAAAATGATGGCGGCGGTGTAAAAAACAGAATAGTCAAATTAAAACTAGAAATAGTTTGAGTTGTATAGAACATTCATGAGTTGTTACTAGGACCACAAGATGCAAATAAACACCCAATTGTCACACTGGATATTATTTCCAGTCAGATTGTTCAGTACGAAGTATAAAGAATGACGTTTCAGAAGCCATATTTAAATTGTTTAAGATTCAATTCCAACTGAGCATCTGAAATCCGATTTTCAATTCTCTTGGTCAAGTGAATATCATACTTAGGTTGCTTTGAGACTAATCTGATGGAAAATTAATTCAGCCCACCTGAAGACACATTTGAAAAATATTCAAATGAGTTCAAGCAAAAGTATCTACTGAATAGTTATTTAAAATAATGCCTACTCTAAATATGCCCTGTTCTATTGTGTGGCATAGAAACACCAATGCTTTTTTCTAAGGTTGAAAAGTTAGCATGACTATAAGCCTTCCATATTTTAATTTGCACTCTATTATCTTTCAAAGAACTTAAAACACAATTTCTCAGCTTGGAATAGCATGGCATACCTTTGTTTTCCATTGCTGTTCAATTCCTATGGCTATTCTAACTTGCTTGAGATAAGGTTTATTTTTATTTATAGTTTGGAACGTTCTAGTACCTGGTTAGATGGATTCATTGGTGTTAGACACTAGGTGACATTCACAAGGAAGGAGTACCTCATGGCTGGAAAGGAAATATAAGAACAAAAGAGGAGAAGAAATGACCTGGTGCCCCTCCATTTTCCTCAATGACCCAGTAGAACACACCCCTAGAGGCTGCACTGCTTCCCATTACTGTTGTGCTGGGAGCACATTTTTCACTTTATGGACCTTTGGTGGGCCCTCAAAGAGTCAAACAGAAATTATTTTATTTTGCAAATATATCAGTTTATGAAAAATGCTGGGCTCATTCTGATATATGTTGCATCTCCTGCGGGCAGTTAAAAAGCTTGTGTTCCATTCTAGTTTATAATCCCTTTACTGACGGTGGCGGATATGCTTAAGCATAATTTAAAAAAAAATGTGGATTACTAGTATTCTGGAAGGGATTTTATTTTATAGTGCTCTTCACTATATTTTTCATCTTGGATACTTCTTAGAACACATTTTAAGACCTGGCTTGAGTCTTCCTGAAAACACAGTGGGAGAATAAACCATCACAACTCCAAATCAGAGCTAAGGCTCAAGTAAAGATCCTTGTTCAAGAGATCAATTTTACAAATAATGGTTTCAAAGCAACAGAACATAACTGAAAGCATTGGAAAAAGAGCAATGATTCCTGTAGTTCAAAATAGCCTTCACCACTTGCTTGCCCCCAATTTTTTTCTCATTCTCTTCCTTTAATAGTGAACGCCATCCCCTTTACCTTCAAAGTAAAAGCTCTTTATTATTTGCCATTTACTTTCCTTTCTCTATTGAGTTCTCAAAGGATAAACAAAATGGGACAAGGAAAAATAAATCTGTCTTTACAGCAGCTATGTTCTATAAGAGAACAAACAAAAGATAAATGCAGTACAGCAGGGTCATAAACATTGTACAGAAAACCTTAGTAGGAAGACAGAGAGATACATGTAAAGATAGTATTTGTAAATAGAATTCTTCAGGAAAGGCCTCCCTTAGTGACACTTGAACAACCTTTGTGGCAATAAGATATTGAGTAGACTAGCACATAGGAGAGGTTGGAGATGAAAGTACCGGAAGGACTGAAGCCTAAGTGGACCTACTACTAGAGTGTTTCAAGGTGTCCCAAGACACTCTCATTTTTTTCCTATCATAATATGCTTCATACCTTCATTGACTCACTCGGTTGACCTGACATTTAGCTGATTGATTCTTACCATCTGTCTTAGTTGTTGTGGAGAGAAATTATGACCATAGCATTATAAAGAAAAACATTTAATTGAGGTTGGTGTACAGTTTCAGAGGTTTATAGTCAGTTATCACGGTGGGAAGCATAGCACCATGCAGGCAGGCATGGTGCTGGGTAAACCAAGAGTTCTACATCTTTATTTTTTTAAGAATTTATTTATTTATTTATTTATTTATT
>LR751585.1:95860-156415 GCA_902729485.2 Mus minutoides | reverse complement strand
AGTGAGTGCTCTTACCCCATCAACCTGCTCTTCAGTCCACATATGTATATTTTTAACTAGTTTTCACAAGCTTCTTACTTCTACTATGTTAGAATAAATAAATTCACTCTGTGTTCAACTAGTTAAATTAGTGTTCTGATGTGATGGAAGGTCATACATATTCTAGAAGCTTAAAGAAGACCAGAGCTTTAGACAGAAATGTCAGGATTCACCAGAACATACTTTGTGACCAGCCACTGTGAATTAAAGTTTTCGATTTCCCAATTCATATATTCACCACTTCGAGCATATTATTTATTTGACTTCTTTAAAAACTATTTTTGTATGTAAATTGTTCTATACAATACATGTATATTTTAGAGAGTCAATGAACTAGCATACATAATACGTAATGAAGTGCCGAGAATGTTTTAAAGATCAATTTTCTAAAATAGGTTGTAAGAGTTAGTATGTAACTTTGTGGCTGGTATATCCACAATTCTCATACCCAATAGTTTACATTAGGTTTATAAAAGAAGAAATTCACAGTAAATGAAGTCATGATAAGGAAAGAAAGACTATCCTATCCACAAAGACTGAAGTCAACAGAAATTTGCCCAGATCAAAGTACTAAGTCATTGCAGGCAAATAACAGATTGTGCAGAATCTGTGGCAGCAAGAGCTTCCTACTCGAGGCTGCACTGCAGGTGTCTATGTTTCCTACCCCTGCCTGTCCTGTGTAAGAACAGCTCATGCTTTCCCTGTGGCCATGAGACAATTCTGGATTGTACTTAGGAAATGATAGACCATCTTCTCCCTGAATCCTGCCCCTGTCCCCTCTCAGAGTGAAAAGGAAGCCACATCCTTCTCTCCCACACATCAGCCCTCCACAGATCTCTATCAAGGACAAACACAGCCCCATGACATGGCCGCACTCACCTGTGCAGTCAGTGCAGGGCTCAGGGTCGGTGTCCTCATAGCACAGCAGGGCTCTGTTTATCAACCTCAAGTCCTTGTGTTCAAGCAAGGTGTCAAGATGTCACCAACAGGAGTTTGGCTTCATCAGGGGAAAAGACTCTTCTGTCTCTATCCCTGAGACTAACTCTGCCTTCTCCCTGGTGCTCTGTCATTTGCTGAGCCCAGAAACTTTTTGATCTAAATTGCAGTGACAATGAGTAGGGAAAAAAGTGGGGAACAGTGCCTATGGGGAGCTGACCCTTTAGACTTAACTGGACTCTTGCCTCTTTCCCTCCATGTACCCCCAAATATAGGACTGCTTTCATAATCCAAAGTGATCACTTTCTGAATAATTTTCAAGCATATTATTTAGTAGTAATAATAGGTCATTGAGTGTACAGCCAAGAGCTGTCTTCAGTGCAATGCTTGGGACACAGTGATGAGGAGACTGGATCTGCTGTGCTCTCAGAATGACTCTGAATGCCTGTTCTATGCTTTACAATTGGTCCTGAGGATTTTCTCTTCTGATGCTATTTACTTTTCTTAAAAACTTTTGTACAATGTATTTTGATAAAATTCTTTCCTTCTCTCATCACCTTGCAATCCTCCCTATGCAACTTATTTTGTTTTCTCTTTTGTGTTATCTTCTCCCCCAAAGAAAACCCCCAAAGTTTAAAACCAGAAAAAAAAAGAAAGAAATTCAATGGAATCAAATAATAAATCAAAGTGGGGTAAAAGCTCAAACAAAACAAAACAAAAGCCCATAAAACAAAAACAAAAGAAACCATGGAGTCCACCTTGTGTTAGAAAACTATTCCTGGACAGAGGGCCTGACCTAGAGTTTGGGTAGAAGTGAGTGTCCTCTTTCCAGCAGTTACTATGTGCAAATAGGTTTGTGTTCAGGGATGGGACCCCATGTGCACTTCCTTTTCTCAGTGCTGTGACCCTGCCTAACTTGAAGTTGTGTAGGTTTGTGTGCTGCAATATTAGTGTTGGTTCATTGGGGCATCAATCCTGTTGTATTTGGAACACAAGGTCTCCTCACAGCAGTCCACCTTTTCTGGGTCTTCCAGTCTTGATGCTTAACTCTTCTGAGTGGATCCCTGAGCCTTGAGGGTGGGGGTTGATGAAAACATCCCATTTAGGACGCTTCTTCTCTGGTGATTTGCAGGCTACCTTTAAATACTGTGAATTCTAACTCAGAGTCTTGATGCTCCTAGTTGGGAACCAGTTTGACTTCTCCTCTTAGATGAAATACATGGCTCCTGCAGCAAGGGCCTTATCATTGAGTTACAGAATAAAAACAATAGCCTTAGCAGCATCCTGTAACATTTGGAGGAGAGTTCATAGGACACCTTTGGTCAATGACTCAACAAGATGTTATCCATTCTTGGTTTTCCCCACCACATGGTAACTCACTTCCTTTCATATACATGTGAATTTTAGGAAGCTTGTGTAGTAATAGAATTCTATATGGCTTTTCAAAAGGATTTTAGTGTTAGTTATCCCTCTCTACATTCTCTCTGTTTATTCCTACCTCCCTCCTTTGTTCCATTCTAATAATATTATATTCTAATTCCCTTTCCTTGGTAAATCTCATTCTATCTCTCACTAGGCACCTGATGCCTGCAGTTATATAGATTATAGCACATGTAGTGAAAGCTTAAGCACTAATATCCATATATAAGAGAAATCATGTAATATATTTTCTTTAGCATCTGGGTTATCTCAGTCAAAATAGTTGTTTCCAGCTCCATCTTTTTACATGTAAATTTCATTTTTTTCAACACTTGAATAACATTCCACTATTTAAACATCACATTTTCTTCAGTAACTTGAACTTTGAATATATATTCATGCTGGAGGTTCCCAGATTTTAAGGAAGATTGATTCTTAGTTTCTTGAGGAACCTCCACAGTGATGTCTATAGAGACTCTAGAAGCATGGACTTGCATCATCAGAGAACAATTGTTCCCTTTCAAAGAATCCTCATTAGCATGCATCTTTTTAATGGATTTTGTTCATTCTGACTAGAGTAAGATGAAATTTCATAGGATTTTTAATTTACATGCCCATGATGGGTAATGGTGCTGAATATTACTTTTTTTAAAAAATTTGTCAATCCTATAATTTATTTAACTATACCAAACCAATACTGGCATGTACAGGTTTTCTTTTTTTTTTTATTAGATATTTTCTCTATTTACATTTCAAATGCTATCCAAAATGTTCCCTATATCCTCCCCCCCTCCTACTCCCCTACCCACCCACTCACACTTCTTGACCCTGGCAATCCCCTTTACTGGGGCATATAAAGTTTGCAGGAACAAGGGGCCTCTCTTCCCAATAATGGTCTACTAGGCCATCTTCTACTACATATGCAGCTAGAGACACTAGGTCTGGGAGTACTGTTTAGTTCATATGTAGTTCTACCTATAGGGTTGTAGACCCCTTCAGCTCCTTGGGTACTTTCTCTAGCTTCTACATTGGGAGCCCTGTGTTTCATCCTATAGATGACTTTGAGCATCCATTTCTATGTTTTCCAGGCATTGGCATAGACTCACATGAGACAGCTATATCAGGGTCCTTTCAGCAAAATCTTGCTGGCGTATGCAATAGTGTCCAGGTTTGGTGGATAATTATGGGATGGATCCCCTGGTGGGGTAGTCTCTGGATGGTACAACCTTTCATCTTAGCTCCAAACGTTGTCTCTGTAACTCCTTCCATGGGTGTTTTGTTGCCTATTCTGAGGAAGAATGAAGATTCCAGACTTTGGTCTTCCTTCTTGGTTTTCCTGTGTTTGCAAATTGTATCTTGGGTATTCTAAGTATCTGGGCTAATATCCACTTATCAGTGAGTGCATATCAAGTAATTTCTTTTGTAATTGAGTTACCTCACTAAGGATGATATCCTCCAGATATGTCCATTTGCCTAAGAATTTCATAAATTCATTGTACTTAATAGTTGAGTAGTACTCCATTGTGTAAATATACCACATTTTCTGTATCCATTCCTCTGTTGAGGGACATCTGGGTTCTTTCCAGCTTCTGGCTATTATAAATAAGACTGCTATGAACATAGTGGAGCATGTGTTTTTATTACCAGTTGGAACATCTTCTGGGTATTGCTGGACCTTCCAGTAGTACTATGTCTAATTTTCTGAGGAACAGCCAGAATGACTTCCAGAGTGGTTGGAACAGCTTGCAATCTCACCAACAATGGAGGAGTGTTCCTCTTTCTCCAAATCCACACCAGCATCTGCTGTCACCTGAATTTTTGATCATAGTCATTCTGACTGGTATGAGGTAGAATCTCAAGGTTGTTTTGATTTGCATTTCCCTGATGATTAAGGATGTTGAACATTTTTTCAGGTGTTTCTGAGCTCTTCGGTATTCCTCCCTTGAGATTTCTTTGTTTAGCTCTGTACCCCATTTTTAATGGGGTTATTTAAATTTCTGGAGTCCAGCTTCTTGAGTTCTTTATATATATTGGATATTAGTCCGCTATCAGATTTTGGATTGGTAAAAATCCTTTTCCAATTTGTTGGTGGCCTTTTTATCTATTGACAGTGTCTTTTGCTTACAGAAGCTTTGCAATTTTATGAGGTCCCATTTGTCAATTCTTGATCTTACAGCACAAGCCATTGCTGTTCTGTTCAGGAATTTTTCCCCTTTGCCCATATCTTCAAGGCTTTTCCCCACTTTCACTTCTAAAAGTTTCAGTGTCTCTGGTGTTTTGTGGAGTTCTTTAATCCACTTAGATTTGAGCTTTGTACAAGGAGATGAGAATGGATCAATTCCCATTCTTCTAAATGATAACTGCCAGTTGTGCTAGAACCATTTGTTGAAAATGCTGTCTGTTTTCCACTGGATGGTTTTAGCTCCCTTGTCAAAGATCAAGTGACCATAAGTGTGTGGGTTCATTTCTGGGTCTTCAATTCTATTCCATTGATCTACCTGTCTGTCGCTACACCAGTACCATGCAGTTTTTTATCACAATTGATTTGTAGTACAGCTTGAGGTCATGCATGGTGATTCCACCAGAGGTTCTTTTACCATTGAGAATAGTTTTTGCTATTCTAGGTTTTTTGTTATTCCAGATGAATTTGCAAATTGCCCTTTCTAACTCAGTGAAGAACTGAGTTGGAATTTTGATTAGGATTGCATTGAATCTGTAGATTGCTTTCAGCAGGATAGCCATTTTTACTATATTGATCCTGCCAATCCATGAGCATGAGAGATCTTTCCATCTTCTGAGATCTTCTTTGATTTCTTTTTTCAGAGACTTGAAGTTCTCTCTCTCTCTCTCTCTCTCTCTCTCTGTGTGTGTGTGTGTGTGTGTGTGTGTGTGTGTGTGTTTTGAGACAGGGTTTCTCTGTGTAGCCCTGGCTGTCTTGAAACTCACTCTGTAGACCAGGCTGGCCTCAAACTCAGAAATCTTCCTACCTCTGCCTCCCAAGTGCTGGGAATAAAGGTTTGTGCCACCATGCCCTGCTGAGACTTGAAGTTCTTATACAGATTTTTCACTTCCTTAGTTAGAGTCACAAGAAAGTATTTTATATTATTTTTTACTATTGTGACAGTTGTTGTCTCCCTAATTTTTTCCTGAGCCTGTGTATAATTTGTGTAGATAGAGGCCACTGATTTGTTTGAGTTAATTTTATTTCCAGCTACTTCACTGAAGCTGTTTATCAGGCTTATGAGTTCAATGGTGGAATTTTTAGGGTCACTTACATATACCACCATATAATCTGCAAATAGTGATATTTTGACTTATTCTTTTCCAATTTGTATCCCCTTGATCTCCTTTTGTTGTCTAATTGCTCTGGCTAGGACTTCAATTACTATATTGAATAGGTAGGGAGAAAGTGGGCAGCCTTGTCTAGTCCCTGATTTTAGTGGGATTGCTTCCAGCTTCTCTCCATTTAGTTTGATGTTGGCTACTGATTTGCTGTAGATTGCTTTTATTATGTTTAGGTATGGGCCTTGAATTCCTGATCTTTCCAAGACTTTTATCATGAATGTGTATTGGATTTTGTCAAATGCTTTCTCACCATCTAAGAAGATGATAATGTGGCTTTTGTCTTTGAGTTTGTTTATATAGTGGATTATGTTGATGGATTTTCTTATATCAAATGATCCCTGCATCCCTGGTATGAAGCCTACTTGATCATGATGGATGATCATTTTGATGTGTTCTTGGATTAGGTTAGCGAGAATTTAATTGAGTATTTTTACTTAATATTATTATTATGAATACTCAATATTCATGAGAGAAATTGGTGTGAAGTTCTCTTTCTTTGTTGGATCTTTGTGTGCTTTAGGTATCATTTTGCTTACCAAACTGGAAGACACCAGGGAAAACTAAATCAATGTAGTGGTCCAATGAGATGTCTCAGTAAAGAAAGCACCCTAGCTGGGCAACCTGACATCCATCCTAGAACCGTATAGTAGAAAGTTCTTGAAAGTTGTTCTTTAGATTACACACACACACACTCACAAATATGTATGCCTAGATATGCATATGAAATGAGTATAATTTTAGATCTTGGGCGCAAACTCTGCAGAGGGTTCCAAGGTCCCCAGAGGACTCTTCACTCTTCAGGCACCCTAGCATACCCAGGATCTTGGGATCACTGATGAGTTGAATGCAGTATCTATTCAAAAAACCCAGAAGGTCTTGTGCCAGCAGGAACAGGGACAAAAGAAACCCACCCAACCAGTGGCTGGGGTTCTTTCTAGTTGGCAGCAGCCCCTCACCATCTTGGGTCTGAACGTGGCAGGCCCTAACACACCCAGGATCTTGGAATCACTGAGACCAGTCTACACAGGAGAGCACATGGGCATGGGCTGCAGAAGCAACAGAGCTTCTTGGACTGGGTCCCTTCGGGTCTTCAACCTCAGCCAGGAGTCAGAGCTGAGACACAAAACCCTGGGCACCTTCCCTGTGAGAGGAGAGTCAGCCTCCAGGGAGGGCTCTGACCCCAGGACTCAGAAGGTAAATATGAGCTCCAGACTTCTGTGCACCTTCCCTGTAAGAGGAGAGCTTGCCTGCAGAGTATGCTCTGACCACTGGGACTCAGGAGAGAGTTGGAATCGAAGGAGTGCTTACAGAGACTAAAGAATCACAGGAGGAACAAACTCCAGCCAAATACAGCTAGAACATCTAACACCAGAGATTACCAGATGTCAAAAGGCAAATGTAAGAATCTTACTAACAGAAACAAAGGCCACTTGGCATCATCACAACCAAGTATGACCACCACAGTGAGTCCTGGATACCCCAAAACACCCAAAAAACAAGATTTGGTTTTAAAATCATATATCATGATGCTGGTAGAGGATTTTAAGAGGAGCATTAGTAACACTCTTAAAGAAATACAGGAGAACACTGCTAAAGAGGTGGAAGTCCTTAAAGAATTACAGGAAAACATTGCTAAACAGGTAGAAGTCATTAAAGAGGAAACACAAAAATCCCTTAAACAATTACAAGAAAACAAAAACAAATAGGTGATGGAATTGAACAATACCATCAAAGATCTAAAAATGTCAGTAGAAACAATGAAGAAAACACAAAGGGAGACAACTCAGAGATAGAAATCCTAGGGGGGAAAATCAGGAAGCATAGATGCAAGCATCAGCAAGAGAATTCAAGAGATGGAAGAGAGAATCTCAGGTGCAGAAGATTCCATAGAGAACATGGACAGAACAATCAAAGATAATGCAAAATGCAAAAAGATCCTAACCCCAAACATCCAGGAAATCCAGGACACAGTAAGAAGATCAAACATAGGATAGTAGGTATACATGAGAATGAAGATTTTCAACTTAAAGGGCCAGTAAATATCTTCAACCAACTGTAGAAGAAAACTTTCCTAACCTAAAGAAAGAGGTGCCCATGAACATGCAAGAAGCCTATAGAACTCCAAATAGACTGGACCAGAAAAGAAATTCCTCCCAATATGTTATAATCAGAACAACAAATGCACTAAATAAAGACAGAATATTAAAAGTGATAAGGGGAAAAGGTCAATTACTATATAAAGGCAGACCTATTAGAATTACACCAGATTTCTCACCAGAGACTATGAAAGCCAGAAGATTCTGGACAGATGTTATACAGACCCTAAGAGAACACAAATGCCAGCCCTTCAATTGAAATCCATAATGATATACATGGCAAATAAGAGGTGCTATAGATCTCAAAATGTGGTTAACTTTGGGGGTATTTCAATATGTTGAAACAAGAGAACTTACACAGATATTAGTATATGCCATGTGGGATAGACACAGAGGTTAGCATGAACACCCGATTTACAGGACAGGATTACAGGAATGTGATAGAATTAAATGTATAATGCTTAGAGTAGTACGGGTTGGGGCCATTGGTGTCAATGCAGACATACTGAGACAGAATACAGATGAGATATACCAACATTTGTACAACTAGATATGACTTTATAGTATAAGTTAAATATATATAGCTAGGAAATATAGATTTTTGAAAATAAGTATATGATAGGATTTGAGTCTATGTGACATAACTCAGAAAGAGTACAGAAGAAAGTTCATGGTCAATAAATCTGAATAATAATATATATCATCACCATATCCTCTAGAAATGTAAGATAATTTGGAAGATATTTACCCATTACATGTCATGATTTCTTGATAATTTCTTCCAAAAGGTATTTCCTGAATGAAGTATTCCTACCTCAGATCTAAGTATGGTTTTGGATCCTGTCAAGGGTGCAGTCTTCCTCTGTCTCACTGGACTTGGCACCATTGGGAACAGCTTAGTTTTTGTGAGTTATATGCACATGTTTCAAAGCACTGAGCAGACCCATATACCTCATTCTTGCTCACTTGGCATTTACAAATATCGTAAAGCTTCTTTCAAAATGGATTCGAAGGACAATAGAAGCCTTTAATTTTGGAAACTCCTTAAATGTCACCAGCTGTAAAGTTGTTGTCTCCCTGACAAGAGTGTCTTGGGGCCTCTCTTTCTGCATTAGCAGGCTTCTCACTGTGGTCCAGGCCATTACCATCAGTCCCAGACACTCCATGTGGAAGAGGGTCTACCTAAGAACTCCAAACCATATTCTTTTCTCACTGCTCTACCTGTGGGTACTCAATTCTTTGATCAGCAAGATGGACATGTGATTAAATGTTGTCATACTCAGTAAGAGCAATCAGACATTGATAAATGTCCATTGATCCTTTCATCATGCAAATTAGAAAACTTGCTAATTTTGTTTTAGTACCATAATACAGGATTTACTAAAAGTATTTACATAAAAGTGGATTTTCACTCACCAAATGGCGACAGTGCTGAGCTAATAATGATGCTAAGGAAAATACAAAGCTTCAACTGTCTGTTTCTCCATCTTGCCATCCTTCATGAAATAGCTGATACTCCCTTGTATCTATAAAAGATCATTCATGATCACCACTTCTGGTAGCAGAGCGAGTCATGGCAGCACACAATCAATACATGTTAGAGGCAGTATATATTTATCACAGTGAATCCAATTGAATTATGCTATTAATAGGCTAGCAATTACAGTAAAAGTAACTGCATAACATTTAGTTTTGAGAAACTAATGACTTGGAAAGTCTGCATAATTGCTTTCAGAGTCACAATTAGACCTAAAATTGTCAGTTTCAGAATCCATCTTTCAGATATAATTGTTTATGTTTATTTTGTTTCCATCTTAGTTTGAGTGTTTGAGATAGTCTTTTAAATAGTCTGACCGGCTGGGGATTTCCAATCTGAACTGGTTTAGTTTAGCCAAATGGTTTCTTCTTTCTTTACATTTCTAAGTGTATATATCAGATATTGAACAAAAACCTTCATAGGCTGCAACAGTATTCTCAAAACCAAAGATCTAGTAACAATTCCTTTTGCTAGTGATTAAAAACAGCTATACAGTTCCATCTCAGATATTTCTCATTGAACTTATGATAGAATGGGCAAGTTCAATGCTACAGTATGATATATAAAGAGTGTTTATAATTCACTTTAAAATCTGTATGGACTAATTCTTATTAAAGTATAGTAGAACAATATTTTATTGCATATTACCAACAATATGATTCAAGGAAATAATATGAAAAAATGGAAAGCATAGTTGCCTCATTTGAGAGAATCTAAGTTAATGGAAATATATGAACATAAATTTCATAGTTTCCTCCTAGTGCTCATTGGATAATTTATTAATCTATTCACATGAAATTTGTAACTAAATACTGACTTTGAAAATAACTTCTGTCTCTGTTTGAAGAAGAATAGTTTTTACCTAGAATGGCCTGTTGAACTTCAACTGCCAGTCTCTGACTCTGAGACCTAGGATAGGTTCTAGCTCCCATTAAATGATGACTTGATTTTGATTTTTTAAAAAGAATACCCAAGCCATATGTGGGAAGAATGCATAGTTTTGAGAATAAGGTATTTGATCAAATCTCCGTGAAAGAGTTGTGATTCTTTTTCGGATGTTACATACTAAAGGACAAATAGGAGGCTCTGGACAGATAGCTCTTCCAAAGAGCCTGAGTTCAATTCCCAGGAACCACATGGTGGCTCACAGCCATCTCTAATGGCATCTGATGCCCTCTTCTGGTGTGTCTGAAGACAGCTACAGTGTACTCATATATGTAAAGTAAATAAGTAATTAAAAAAAACAAATTGGAATTGATGCAGACAGACTTAGACTCCTTGTTTCTCTCTTTCCTTACTGAGTACACTTAGATCTTTCTATTGAACAAGGATGAATGTTTTCTTCTTTGAATCATCATGATTAGGGATTTGATTTCTTTATAAAATTGCATTTTGCTTAAAAACAAGACAGTTTTTTTGTGGCAGACTTCTGAACAGTTTGTGTAGGAAGTAAGACACAGGAAGTATTTCTGAATATATCATTGGAAAATGATGCCAAAAGAAGGAATGTTAATCCTTGAATGCAATGAGGAATGACATAAAAAGCACAAACCATGAAGACCATTTGATTCAGCATGGAAAAATAGAGGATATATAGCTAGAAAAAGAAAGTAAAAATAAATACTGAAGGTTTAGATAAAGTTTGGGTTCCACAAATCAAAACCATTTGTTTCCCACTAAAATGTAGAATTAAGAATGTGTAAATTGCACCAGAAGTAATGTTATATAGTAGAAAGAGAGGGATCATGATTGGCTTTGTTACACACCAAGTATTATAGGAGCTAGGAGGCAGACATGGGAATCACTAAGCATTAGAACATAGCTCCAAGTCAAACACAAGTACTGAGGGGGATTCTGCATTGCTTTGCCTGTGAGTACTCTTATGCTTGGCTTCATCTGTAAACTTGACACAACTCAGAGCCATGGGGGAACAGGGAGCCTCAAAGAACTCATAAGGACAGATTGGCTTGTTCTAAAAAGTTTTCTAGTGTTGTGATCAAACCTCAGGCACAAAACAACTCATGGAAGAATGGTTATATTCTAGATTACACTCTCAACATCACACTTCATGACAGTGGGAAGTCAGGGCAGGAACTCAAGACAGGAACCTGAAATCTCTAGAACAAAAGGGAGCATATACACCCAAGAGGAGTAGACGTTGGAAAATAATCAAACTCGGGGCTGAAATCAGCCACGTAGAAACAAAAATACCTATACAATCAACAAATCCAGGGGCTGGTGCTTTGAGAAAATCAACAAGATAGGAAAAAATCCTTAGCCAGACTAAACAGAGGGCACAGAAACATTATCCAAATTAATAAAATCAGAAATCAAAAGGGAGACATAACATTGAAAACTGGGAAAATTCAAAAAATCATCAGATCCTACTAGAAAATCCTATACTCAACCAAATTGGAAAATCTGGATGAAATGGACAATTTTCTAGACTGATATCCGGTCTCAAAGATAAATAAGGATGAGATAAGCTGTCTAAACAGTCCCATAACCCCTAAAGAAATAGAAGCAGTCACTGAAAGTCTTCCAACCAAAAAAAAAAGCCAAGGACCAGATGGTTTTAGTACAGAATTTTATCAAACCTTCAAAGAATACTTTATCTAATACTCTTCAAACTGTTCCACAAAATAGAAACTGAAAGAAAACTACCCAATTTGTTCTATGAAGCTACAATTACACTTACACCTAAACCACACAAAGGCCCAACAAAGAATGAGAACTTCAGACAAGTTTCCCTTCTGAACATTGATAAAAAAATACTCAATAAAATTCTAACAAACCAAAGCCAAGGACATATAAATAACCATTCGCTGTGATCAAGTTGGGTCTATCCCAGGTATGCAGGGATGGTTGAATATACAGAAATCCATCAATGTAATCCACTACATAAACAAACTCAAAGAAAAAAAAAACACATGATCAATTTATTAGATGCTGAAAAAGCATTTGTCAAAATTCAATATCCCTTCATTTTAAAAGTCTTGGAAAGATAAAAAAATTCAAGGCCCATTCCTAAATATAGTAAAAGCAATATACAACAAAGCAGTAGCCAACATCAAAATAGATGGAGAGAAATTTGAAGCAATCCATTAAAAACGGGGACTAAATAATGCTGCCCACTCTCTCCCAATCTATTCAATATAGTACTTGAAATTCTAGTTAGAAAAATTAGAAAACAAAAGGAGGTTAAAGGGATACAAAGAGGAAAGGAAGAAGTCAAGATATCACTATTCTCAGATGATATGATAGTATACTTAAGTGAGCAAAAAAACTCCACCAGAGAACTCCTACAGCTGATAAAAAACTTCAGCACAGTCGCCAGATATAAAATTAACTCAAACAAATCAGTAGCCTTGTTATCAAAGGATAAACAGGTTGAGAAAGAATGTAAAGAAATGAGACCCTTCACAACAGTCACAAACAATGTAAGTATCTTGGTGTGACTCTAACCAAATAAGTGAAAGATTTGTATGACAAGAACTTTAAGTCTCTGATGAAAGAAATTGAAGAAGTTCTCAGAAGATGGAAAGATCTCCTATGGTCATGGATTGGCAAGATTAATATAGTAAAAACAACCATCTTGCCAAAAGCAATAAATGGATTCAATGCAATCCCCATCAAAATTCCAACTCAATTCTTCATAGAGTTACAAAGAGCAAATTTCAAATTCATCTGGAATAACCAAAACCCCAGGATAGTGGAAACTATTCTAAACAATAAAATAACATCTGTGAGAATCAGCATCCTGGACCTCAAACTCTACTACAGAGCAATAGTGATTAAAACTGCATGGTATCGGTACAGTGACAAGCAGGAAGATCATGGGAGTGGGTGGGTTGGGAGAACTGGTTTCTCAGTGGAGCTAACCTTGTGGTTCTCTGTAACCTGTCTGAGGTCTGAGTCCTGCTAGGATAAGGCAGGCCACAAAGAAGACGATCTTTAAATAGGAGGTGAATGGAGGAGTTGATGGAAAATTAAGAGCTCAAGTCCTCACAAGCAACTGGATTCTTGGAATGTGGGACTTCTGGAACAGCTTAATGTGGCATTCATTCATAAATTAGCCCGAAAATAGGCTGATACATAAAACAGAAGGGAATTTTATTGAAGTTAAATACATAGAAAAGAATGTTAAACCAAGTTATATAACAAGAAAAGGAATATAAATATGTATCCATAGAGTATAAACTCCTTAGAAGGGAGGAATAAAGGAAACTTGCATTGTCTTAAGGATAGAAGGGGTGTCATCTCTGAGACAAGCTAGAAACCTAGGACAATGGAAACTCCCAGGAATCTAGGAGGGTAACCCTAGCTAAGACTCCTAGCAATGAGAGATATGGAGCCTATACCAGCCATCTCCTATACCCAGGTATAAATCTCGATTTTATTTCCTCAGATGGAGCAATAAAATGAGAACTTTACACAAAATGTGCAAATATATATCTTGGACTGTTCCCATGGTGTTTCTTTCTCTTTTTTAACTCTCCCTAGGCCTAAGCATGGAAGCTTCTAGCCTTTTCAGTCCAGCTTCTCTTGACTTCTGAGCAAATTCGTCTCCATGGCCTCATACTAACTTTGGCAATGTGTTCTAATCTTCTGTCTTCTTCTCTTTCTCTGGCTTGTTCTGTCTTCACCTGTGTTTAGCTTGTTCTCTCTGCCACCTGTCTCTGTAAAACTGTCCCACTAAAATTGGCATACACACACAACAAAAAACCACACCACCTCCCTTTTTCTCCCTGGGCTGCTCTAAAATACCCTCTCATTCCTGTGGTGTTTTTGTGAAAGTTAGGTGTGTCCTATCTCTCAATCCTTCTGTCAAATCTTTCTTAGATTCATCACTTTGTCCTTTGATTAGACATCACTTGCAAACCTTGGTGCTTCCTTCTACAAATTAAATTTACCTTCATTGTTAGGGATTAAAGGTGTGTACTAAGGGCATGTCTGTGTATCAGTCAGAGCATACTGTAATCCAGAGCTTATCTACATTAGAGCTGGATTGTATAGATCTAGAAGGTTTGGGGGTGTATTTCCTTGCCAGAATATCCATTTTGCTGGATTAAAATTTCTCTACAACTAGGGAAGACTTCCAATGGAGGGATTGGGACAGCAACCCAGCCACAAAAACTTAGATTCACAATTTGTCCTGTCTACAATATGTGAAAAGCAAAGGTAAAAGGTGGAGCAGAATTTGAGGGACAGACCAATGACTGGCCCAGATTAAGACCCATGCCATGAGAGAGAGAGCCCGCCTTCACACTATTAATGATATTCTCTTATACTTGCTTACAGGAGTCTACTATTACTGTTATCAGAGAGGCTTCACCCAGGAACTGATGGAAACTAATACAGAGACCCACAGTCAAACATTAAGTGGAGCTTGGAGAATCCTGTGGAAGATGGGGAGGAGATAGAATAGAAATTAGTAGGAAGGGGCTGGAGAGATGGCTCAGAGTTTAAGAACATTTCTTCCATAGGTCCTGCAGTCAATTTCCAGCAATGTCATGTGGTTAATAACTATCAATAATGAGATCTGGTCCCCTCTTATAGAATGCAGGCATAACACATTATACATAATAAATTAATGAATCTTTTAAAAAATACATTTTATGGATGGACTGAGGGCATGAGGGGAGAGGAACAGGAGGATTGAGGTAAAAGGAAAATGGGGTGGAAGGAGAGATAGCTGGAGTTGGGAAGTGTTTGTGGGAGATGTGGAAATCAAGAGCAGTGGTAACTTCCTGAGATCTATGAACGTGATCCTAATGAGGACTCCTAGTAATGGGGAATGCTATGTGTGAAAAAGTCATCTCTTATAGACAGGTAAGGTGTCTAGAGGCCAAACTTGGCTGCACACAGTTGAATTTTTGCTAAGCATGTCCTATAAAAAATACCCCAAAACTCAGGTGGCTGCAAAAACAGAGGGGTACTCCCTGAAAATGGATGTCAGGGCTGCATTTGTCAAGAACAACACCTACACAATTCACTGAACATGGAGACATTGAGCTGGTATGTACAGGGAGCCTTCACCCCTATATTCTAAACTCTTTAGTGTGGGAAAGTTTCAGAGAGAAAAGTGTGGCCACCAACTCAACCACAAAAACTTTTACCTACAACGTATCCTGGCTGAACCAAAGGGCCAGGGCACCGAGGGCACAGAGCTTATGGGAAAAGCCAATCCATGTCCAATGTTACTTAAGGCCCTACTCCAAGAGAAGAAAACCTATACCCCAAACTGCTCATGCAACAAAGAAAATCAGGTAATTAATTGCCAATATACCTAAGTAAAACTAAGCACGACTGGTCTTTTAAAAAAGTATCAATAAAATGACTCCTAATAGTAGTCTTCTATAGTCATAGACCACGGTGTTATCCAACCATCATCAGAGAGGTTTCCTCTGGAAGCAGATAGAATAGATGCAGAGACCCACAGGAAGATATTAGGCAGAAAAGGAATCTTTCTGGGAGGTCTCCAATGAATCTCTCCCCTCAGAACACAGAGAATCTTTTGGAAGAGGAGGCAGAAAGATTGTAAGAGCCAGAGAGGATGAAGGGCATGTGAAGAACAATGCCCTCTGAATCAACTAAGCAAGGAGCCTATGAGCTCACAGAGACTGAAGCAGCACTCACAAAGCCACAGTGAGCATCCACAGGTCCTCTGGAGATGCAGGAGCTCAGTACACAGAACCACAGTGAGCATCCACAGGTCCTCTGGAGATGCTGGGAGCTCAGTACACAGAACTTGATTAGTTGTTCATTTTCTCACCTCACATCCTTCCTCTCAAAATAATTAAACCCTAATTAAGCAGGAAATAACTTCTGAGCAAAACAGATGTTGTAACTGTGGGAGAGAGGACAACTGTACTTCAGGGACTGAGGCCCTGTAGTGGCCTTCCTTCCCCCTGACACTGTGACAACATGAAACCTGAAGTCTACAGTACTTGATGGCAGCCAAAAGCCCCACAGATCCAGAGAGTACAAATATGACCTGGCAAGTGTCACCTTCCCAGAGCTGCTCCAGAGCCTGTCTGCAGCACAGAGGTCCAGGTGAGTACATGGAGGTAAGATGTTAGATGCCTTCAGCTGTGTCATGGATTCATTAAAGTTGAAGTTTCTCTCTGACAAAGACAGGTAGTAGTTGAGAAGCTCTCTGAGCCTTAGGTCTTTGATTTTCCTTCTGACCCTGACAAGGCTGGTCCCTGGGTCCAGAGAGACCAAAGGAAACAAGTTCTAGGAGATAAAGAAGTGCTGAGACATCACTGTCCATCCTCAGGCTGGAGTCAGGACAGAGCTCTGGGTGGAGCTGTGTCTAAAGTTACCTCCTTATAGTTTTTAAAGGAATCAGATAGATCGAGACGATTTTCAGATGTCTCTCAAAAATGGCAGACAATGATGAAACACATACGTAATATCAGCACTAGAGAAACTATTTCAGTATAAATGTTTTTCAATAGTTTGCATAGGGAGACTCTGTCACAAAAGTAAAAAGACAAAAGAAAATACACAAAAATAAATGTTTGCCAGCATTGTGAGTCCAACAGACTCATTGGTGTTTGTAAAATTTGTACTTTTTACTTCTGTTGGATTTCCATTTTTTAAGTATTGGCACATGTTTTCATTTACAATACCTTTATTACCCCTAAATGGAAAGTTTCCCTGCTGGATTCATCCTATCCTCTCTTTATTATGTCAACTAGTATTACAAATACTTACCTCAACTTCAGTCATTGTATGTCTCCAGCATGTGGGGAATTATAAACTCAAAGTGTAACACTCATCATTATCATCTTGAGAAATCCTTCTATAAGGATCCAAGCTGTGAACTAGCACATCCTGAAACAGCTCATCTTAACTTTATCCCAGAACTAAACAACAAAGTGTGTCAATCTTTTTTATTTTGCTTGATTGTTTGTTTTCATGCTTTTATAGAATCAGGATGAATGGATATAATCTACCTCAGGCTCTTGGGCGTTAACCTCATCATGGGAACATCCATCTACCTAAACATAAATCAATTTCCTTTAACATTTCCCAAATAAAATAGGAGATGAGTCACCTCTCTGAAAGTCCACTTCAGTAGAAATAAATCATTTACTAGAAGTGTCAGAGGCTGGCCTCATGTGTGAGTTAAAAGTTTGGAAACAGGAATAGAGAACTTGAAATGGAGGATTCCCCAGGAAAGCTACCATTAAACAAGCAGAAAAATGTTAATATTTTTCACCTGGATTTGACATTATTGATTGCAGCAATTTTGTACAGACTCCAGTCTTTGATATTACAGTTAAGGTGTATGTTAAAGACAATAACAAATGCTGATTAGCTTCCTATTAATGCCTGGATCATACTTCATTATGTTCAGATATTCAGGATGGCATTATGGTTTCTAAGATTCTCTGCTACAAGCAACAATTAGCTACTGTTCAGAGGGGCAGTTAAAAGGCAATATCTGGCATTTTTTAGAGTCTAGAAGCCACCTGAGACAAAACCTGGAAACAAGGCTAGGTTCTTACAGGCCTGGTATAAGATCATGAGGATAAAGACATTTAAGACAATCCTGTGAGCTGGGAAACCCTGTGCAAAGCTGATCATAAATCCCTGAGAAATGAGAATGGAGCTCCCAAACATGAATATTATTCCTGATGAGGTATAAGTCCTAAAGTCCTCATGAACTGGTGTAGAACAAAACAGCCTACCTGACAAGCAGGTTGGAAAATAAACAGGAGGAGAAGCAGGCCTTAAAGCAAGCTTTAAAGGAAGACATAACTGCTGCTTGCAAGGCCACATAAAGAAAAATGACACCATGACTTCTTAGATAGGAGAGTCCCTGCTCACAATGGTATGCCTCAACCCACCGTGCTACATGCAGCCATATTGAGAACTCACAACTCAAAAACTTCACTCATCTTAGGGCAGCACCTAACAACTCATTTATCCCCTTCTGCCATCTCTCTAATCAGCAGCAGCTCATCTATGGGTGCTCCACATTCCCTTAGAAGTCCCGAGGTTCCTCACTGAGGTCAGAAATGCCCTGGTTCATCTAATGGGATCACAGCACCCTTGTACCCATTCTCCTAGGAAGCAACCCAGGGTTGCTACAAGGCACTGTACCTGGCTGCAACCTGGTGGTTACATGAACTTTTCACATAAGAGTCTTTTTCAGGACATCTTTTGGTGATTCAGCTTTAACTGTGGGGCTTTATTTGAACAGGTTACATAACTTGACCTGCCGCTGAGGACTGTATTAAAAAATATCTAGTAAACATTCAGGCAGAGGGAAATCACATAATGGTCACTATAAAAACTTAACATATTAAGATGTAGAGATTGAAGTTATAAATCTTTGAAGTCAAATGTCATTCTAGAAATCATTGTACTGTTCAAGATGTAGGTAAGAAAGGGATATCAAACAAAGGAAGAAAGATGTAGAAGGTAAAGTTGCTAAATGTGAGACATGATACAGGAATTGAGCAGCAGCATTTCTCAGTGTCCAAGTGTGATGTGGGGAAGGATTTGGGAGTTGGGAGGGTAAATAGGAAGAAATAGAATGAGAAACAGAGGAGGAATTTTTGGTAATGTGAACTTTGAATCCAACTCAACTATGGTGAGAGAAAACAAGGACAATGCATGCATGCAGACAGAGAGACACACATACACAAATTTGAACAAGGCAACTTTATTAGTGTAAAGCTCAAAAATATTTCTTTTAAATTTTAGATTAAATACTAGCTACCAATCTCTCCTGTCTGAGCACTCAAAATATCCTAGAAGCCACAGGAAGAAGGAAAAGTTTCAGGTACCTAATCTGCAACATCATGTGTCTCTGTCCCTGTTTTGTGAGCTCCAGAAAATGCTATTGTGCAAACTGTGCTGTCCAGACCCACGTCTAGAATTGCAGAGGCTTCCTTCAAAAAATGTTTGCATCCTGGATACAAGTTTTTCTGCCTAGGAAGAAAAAAATGGTTTTAAAGTATATTAAAGATATAATTTTTCTCTTTATGACTGTGGTTGGTACTCTGGGGAACATGTTTCTTTCTATGAATTATACATTCTGTTGTTGGCGAAGCCCTGAGAAGAAACCCATATACCTTATTCTGATCCATATGGCTTTTACAAACATCCTAATACTTCTTGCAAAAGGATTGCCTAAGACAATAGCAGCTTTTGGTTTGAGAAACTTCCTAGATGACATTGGCTGTAAGATCATTGTTTACCTGGAGAGGGTGGCCCGAGGCCTCTCCATCTGCACCAGCAGTCTCCTCACTGTGGTCCAGGCCATCATCATCAGTCCCAGATCATCTGGGTGGAGCAGATTCAGGCCAAAGTCTGCATGGCACATCCTTCCATTCTTCTCATTCTTTTGGATACTCAATGGTTTAATCAGTACGAACCTAATCCATTCTATTAGAAGTACAAGTCTGAATATATCACAACATATAAATGATGAGAATTATTGCTATTTTACACTAGAAAACAAGAAAATAAAATGGATTGTTCTCCATCTCATGGTCCTGAGAGATGCAGTGTTTCAGGGTGCCATGGGAGGGGCCAGTGGCTACATGGTATTTCTACTCCACAAGCATCACCAGCATGTCCTCTACCTTCTCAACTCCAAGCTTCTCTACAGAACTCCTCCTGAGCTGAGAGCTGCCCAGAGTGTCCTCCTTCTGATGCTCTGTTTTGTTTTCTTCTACTGGACAGATTGTGCCTTTTCTCTAATTATAAGCATATCTGCAAGAGAAAATTCCTTGATGGAAAACACTCGAGATTTTCTGACCCTTGGTTATGCAACTTTTAGCCCCTTTGTGCTGATTCACAGAGATGGGCTTCTGGTTGAATGTTGGCATGCTCAGTGGGAGAAATTAAGAAAATGTCTCTGATTTATATGTCCAAAAGTGTCAAATAATTCTCCATTCTACAGTACTGTGGGTAAGACAAACCCCACAAAGCAGTTTGAGCATGTGTTTATCGTCAGACACTCTTCCAATTGTTTCACAGCCTTGATCTGAGAGAGAATGGCCTTAGCAAATTACAATGATATAGACATCTCATTCTCCATTTGCCAATCTTTTGAATGGATATTTAAAAAACCTTTCTATATTTTATTAATTTATTGTGTATGAATAGCTTGTCTCAATTTATAACTGTGTAACACATGCACACCCTGTGCCTGTCAAGGCTTGAAGAAATTATCAAACACCCAGTGACTAAATGAAGCTACAGAGGTTGTTCTGAGCCAAAGTCTGGTTTCTAGAAATGAACCTGGCTTCTCTGGAATACCAGATAATGCTCCCGCAGTGAAAAAAAAAATGGGTCTAACAAGGATTTCTAAAACTTGTTTTACTACTACCAAAACTGTAAGCATACAGATGAATTTTTAAAATTTTATCAAAATTCATAGTGCTATGACCACGTTAGCCCAAGAAATTCCATAGCTTTTACTAGATGATGTACTGTTCTTTTAATGCCACAAGGATATTTTGAACTTCAAATTGTCTGTTAAGTATTCATGCATAGAAAATATTTCATAGAACTATGAAAGAATTATATGTACTGTGGATTCAGTCAATAGAAGCCAAATGTACCAGTCACAGAACTTAAATGCCCTGGATCACTTCATTTGTGTTATATTTGTGAAAGTTCTTTACAGGTTTAAACATTAGAGATATGAAATAAATTAGGCAACAAATACACAGTATAGTTTTATTTTATACTCAACAGTAGTTACTATGTTGATTTAAAAATGTGCATTTGTCTCTTTCAAAATAAATCAATGACTACGACCAAAGCCGAGCAAGCCTGCTTTGCAGCTACCCTTTGTCACTGCCCCAGTGCTCTGCACAGCTCCAGGCAGCTCTGTAGCACCAAGGAGCTATGGGAGGATCTGACTCGACATATATTTAAATGAAATTAGGTGTTTATGTACTTAAATTGGATCCATACAGTAAGATAGTGACTTGTTTCTAAGAATCTGATGGATACATTCTGAAAAATACTTACTGGTATAATTATTGATCATGAATTTGTGGATTCATTACAGTTAAGTTTTAACCTTATTTTTAAACAAATTTCTGTCATATCTGACTGGAAACACTGGGAGATGCATGGCTCTACTTTACAATGATGAATACTATTTGTATTTTGCTTGATGGCACTGTGTACACAAAACATTTTGAGTAACTGGAAACCCTCTCAAAAAATCAAAAAATAAAAAAAATTCATGGCACATACCTAAACATAGTAAAAGCAATATACAGCAAACAAATAGCCAAAATCTAAACGGAGAGAAACTTGAAGTAATCCTACTAAAACCAGGGACTAGACAAGGCTGCCCACTATCTCCCTATTCAATATAGTACTTGAAGTTCTAGCTAGAACAATCAGACAATAAAAGGAGATCAAAGGGACACAAATTAGAAAGGAAGAAGTTGAAATATCACTATTTGCAGATGATATGATAGTATACTTAAGTGACCCCAAAATTCCACCAGAGAACTCCTAAACCTGATTAACAACTTCAGCAAAGTGGCTGGATATTTAACTGAAACAAATCAGTAGCCTTCCTCTACTCAAAGGATATATGGGCTGAGAAAGAATTAGGAAAACTCTTCACAATAGTTACAAATAATATTACATAACTTGGTGTGACTATATCCAAGCAATTGAAAGATTTATATGACAATAACATCAAGTCTCTGAAGAAAGAAATCAAAGGTCTTAGAGGATGGAAAACTCTCCCATGCTCATGGATTGGCAGAATTAATATAGTAAAAATGACCATCTTGCTGAAATCAATCTACAGATTCAATGTAATCCCCATCAAAATTCCAACTCAATTCTTCATATAGTTAGAAAGCTCAATTTGCAAATTCATTTGGAATGACAAAAAACCCAGGATAGGGAAAACTATTCTCAGAAATAAAAGAATTTCTAGAGAATCACCATTCCTGACCTCAAGCTATATTACAGAGCAATAGGAATAAAAACTGTATGGTATTGGTACAGAGACAGGCAGGAAGATCATTGGAGTAGAATTGAAGACCCAGAAATGAACCCATACATGGTTACTTGATATTTGACAAATGAGCTAAAACCATCCAGTGGAAAAAACACCATTTTTGACAATGGCAGTAATGATTCAGCTGACAGGCAGCAAATAGAAAAATGCAAATCAACCCATTCTTATACCCTTGTACAAAGCTCAAGTCCAAGTGGATCAAGGAACTCCACATACAACCAGATACACTGAAAGTTATAGAAGAGAAATTGGGGAAGAGCCTCAAACACATCTACACAGAGGAAATTTCCTGAACAAAAGACCAATGGCTTATGCTCTAAGATCAAGAATCAACAAATGGGACCTCATAACATTGCACAGCTTCTGTAAGGCAAAGGACACTTTCAACAGGACAAAATGGCAACCAACAGATTGGGAAAAGATCTTTACCAACCCTACATCTGATAGAGAGCCAATATTCAATATATTCCGTGAACTCGAGAAGTTAGACTCAAGAGAATCAAATAACCCTATTAAAAATGGGGTAAAGAGCGAAACAACAAATTGTCAACTGAGGAATATTGAATGGCCTAGAAACACCTAAAGAAATGTTCAACATCCTTAGTCATCAGGAAAATGCAAATCAAAACAACCCTGAGATTCCACCTCACACCAGTCAGAATGGCTAAGATCAAAAACTCAGGTGACAGCAGATACTGACAACAATATGGAGAAAGAGGAACACACATCCTTGTTTGTGGGATTGCAAGCTGGTAAAGCCACTCTGGAAATCAGTTTAGTGGTTCCTCAGAAAATTAGAAATAGTATTACCTGATGACCCAGCTATACCATTCCAATATATAACAAGGACCCATGCTCCACTATATTTATAGTAGCATTATTTACAATAGCCAGAAGCTGGAAAGATCACAGCTGTCTTTCAACAGAGGAATGGATACAGAAAATGTGGTACATTTACACAATGGAGTACTACTCAGTTTTTAAAAACAATTAATTCATAAAATTTTTAGACAAATGGATGGAACTAGAAAGTATCATCCTTAGTGAGGTAACCCAATCACAAAAGAACACACATGTTATGTACTCACTGATAAGTGGATATTAGTCAAAAAGCTCTGAATACCGAAGATACAATTCACAGACCCCATGAAGCAAAAAAGAGGAAAGACCAAAGTGTGGGTTCTTTGGTCCTTCTCAGAAAGTAGAACAAAATATTCATGGGAGCAAATGTGGACACAAATTATAGAGCAGAGACTGTCCCACCTGTAGATTAATCCCATACACAGTCACCATACCTGACACTATTGTGGATGACAAGAAAAGCTTGATGAAAGAATCCTGATATAGCTGTTTCCTGAGAGGCCCTGCCAGAGCCTGACAAATACAGAGGCAGATCCATTGGACTGAGCAAGGGTTCCCCATTGGAGAAGTGAGAGAAAGGATTGAAGGAGCTGAAGGGGTTTGCAAAAACACAAGAACAACAAAATCAACTGACCAGAACCCCCGGAGCTTCCAGGGACTAAGCCACCAACCAAGGAGTGCACATGGCTCCAGCTGCATATGTACCAGAGGGTGTACTTGTCAGGTATCAATAGGTGGATAGTTCCTTGGTGCTATGAAGGCTTGATAGAGTCTCCAGTGTAGGGGAATTGTGGGCTGGGAGGCAGGAGTGGGTTGGTGGATGGAAGAACACCCTCCTAGAAGCAGGGTGAGGGAGGATGGGATGGGGGTTTTCTGGGAGAGGGGAAAACAGAAAAGGGGATAACATTTGAAGTGTGAATAAAGAAAAAAATACAATGAAAAAAGATTGGATGGAGTATCTGTATTTCAGATTTCAAGTTGTATTACAAAGCCATCCATTTTTAAACATGTATACATGAGCGCACTCACACACAACGGTTTTGGCATAAAAAAGAAAAAGCATGTTGATCAATGGAATCAATTTTAAGACTCAGATGTAAATTTACATCTAAGGGCAATTGTTTTTTCACAAAGAAACTATAATGGTGTGTATATACACTGCCCATGCAGTGGCAACTCTAGAAAGTGTGTCCCTATTGAATAGGTGTGACCATGTTGGAGTAGGCAAGTAACTCTGGGTGTGGGATTTTTGTTTGTTTTATTTTGTTTTGTTTTTCGAGACAGGGTTTCTCTGTAGCCCTAGCTGTCCTGAAACTCACTTTGTAGACTAGGCTGGCCTCAAACTCAGAAATCTGCCTGCCTCTGCCTCCAAAGTGCTAGGATTAAAGGCATGCACCACCACATCTGGCAGGTGTGGGTTTTAACACCCTCAGCCTAGCTGCCTGGAAGTGAGTATTCTGCTAGCAGCCTTCAGATGAAGATGTAGAGCTCTCAGCTACTCCTGTACCATGCCTGTCTGGATGCTTGTATGTGCCTGTCTGGATGCTTGTATGTTCCTGTCTTGATGATAATGGACTGAACTTCTGAACCTATAAGCCAGCCCCAAATAAATGCTGTCCTTATAAGATTTACATTGGTCATGGTGTCTGTTCACAGTAGTAAAACCCTAACTAAGACAGAAGTCAAAAATAAAACTGAAAAAAAAGACAGCACCTTCAACAAAAGAGGGTGGTCAAATTATATGGCTGCATGTGGAATGAAAATATATTTATATTTACCACCCTAAAAAATTAAACTCTCAATGGATCAAGGATCTCAACATATAACTTGATATGCTGAACCTGATAGAAGAAAACGTAAGAAATAGACTTGAACTCATTGGCACAAAAAAGGGCCTTCCTAAACAAAATACCAGCAGCACAGAAATTAAGACCAAAAATTAATAAATGGATGCTTTTAAAGGTGAAAAGCTCTGTAGAGCAAAGGCTACTATTATTCAATCAAAGCAACAGTCTACAGAATGGGAAAAGATCTTTACCAAGTATACATCTGACAGTGCGTTAGTATATAGATTATACAAATAAATAAAAAAAACCTGGACATCAAAAAATAACATCTTTTATAGCACATTCAGCTGATATCACTGGAATGCTCTTTTCTGAAAAGGAAAGAGGAGCAGTGGATCTGCAGAGGAAGAGAGGTGAAGTGGAGGGCCTGGAAGGATTGGAGGGAGGAGAGGCTGCAGTCAGAGTATATTGCATTAAAGAAGAATAAAGATTAAAACAGTAAAATGAAAGACAAATAACTCAATTTAAAAGGGGGGAAAAGAACTATAAAGAGCAACAGTTCTCAACCTTCCTAAAGCTGTGACCCTTTAATATAGCTCATGTTATAGTAACCCACAACCATACAATTTTGTAGCTATTTTACAACTGTAACTTTTGCTACTATTATGAATCATATTGTAAATATTTTTGGAGACAGGGGTTTGCCAAATGAACTGTGACCCACAGGTTGAGAACTATTGATACAGAGAGTTCTCAAATGGTGAGACACAAATGTCTGAGAAACACTTAAAGAAATGTTAAATACCCTTCCTTACATGGAAATGCAAATCAAAATTACTCAATTTTTCAACTTTCTCTAGTCAGAACGACCAAGATCAAAAAAGCTTACCACTATATGTTGACAGGGATTTTGAGAAAGACGAACAATTGTTCATTATTAATGGTTGTCCACATGTGTGCAACCACTACAGAAATCAGTATAAAGGTTCCTCAAGAAGTCAAGAATAAATCTACCTCAAGATCCAGCTATCTCAACCATGCACATATTCACAAAGTCTCTGCAACTTGCTACAGAAATACTTGTTCATCCATGTTCATTGCTGGATGCCCATCAACTGACAAATGAATAATGAGAATGTGGTGCATTTACAGAGTGAGATATTATCCAACTGTTCAGAAAAATGAAATTTGAAAGTATTAAATAGATGGAGCTAGAAACAATCACCCTAATTAAGGTGAACCAGTTCTATAAAGACAAATGTCACATATTTTCTATTATACGTGTATGGTATCTTTTAAGCTTTTACTGTATGAGCCACAAGCTGTGTATAACTACAGGGGTTAGGTGCCTAGTGATGGATCGGGGTGGGGGGGGGATAGGGTTTCCCAAGTAAAGGGAATTAGAACATTGTGTTTTAAGGAGATAAAAGGATTAAAAATGAGGGAGATGGGGTGAAAGGTAAAAGAAAACACAGAAGCAAAACTAACATAAAGGGTCTTTTGAAAAGTTGTACAGAAACCTACTACTATAGATGCTTCCTAAATTATGTGGACATATAAAATAATTTAAGTAGAGCCACCATATAATGGAGACAACAATGCTATAACTACTCATCTTATGTCTGCTGGAAATGGGGCAATCAATTTATTCCAATGAAATGTCGCTAAGTGACATTCAACCAAACTATAGGACAGGTCTCACGCCCAGGTATTACATCTAACGGAAAAGAAAATCATCCATGTTCCTGTTTTGTTTGTGTTTATTTTTCTTTTGATATTTTTGTTTGATTCCTTTTATTATTTTTCATTTTGTTGTTTATTTTGTTTTGTTTTATTGTTTTTATGGTGGAGAGCAAACCTAAAATTAGGTGGGTAGGGTGGAATAGTTTATGTAGAAGGTATTTGATAGTGGAAATAAACATGATCAAAACATATTGTATGAAAAGAATAAGTAACAAAAAGAAAATAGATGAGAAAAATAAACCCCCAAGAACAACTATAAAGCATGCAGCAGGCATGCAAAGTAGTGCTAAGAGCACAGCAGATCCATAGTCTCCTCAATACTATGTCTGAAAATGACACTGAAGATAGCCCTCGGCTGTAATACTCAATGATACTTTATTACATATTACTAAATAATATGCTTGAAAATTGTTCAGAAAGTGATCCTTTTGTACTATCAAAGTATTTCTTGATTTGGAAGTACATGGAGGGAAAGAGGCAAAACTGGAGTTATTTCAATGGGCCAGAATCCCTTGGACACACTTCTACTTACTCACAGACACTGTAATAGGGATCACAAATCTTCTGGGTTCAGCAAATGGCAGAGCATCAGGGAGAAGGCAGAGCTGCCCTCAGGGATGGAGACAGAAGAGCCTTTTCCCCTGATGAAGCCAAACTGCTTTTGGGGACACCCTGACACCTTGCTTGAGCACAGGGATTTGAGCTTGATAAATGGGCCTGACTGTGCTGTGAGGACACCGACCCTGAGCCCTGCACAGACTGCACAGGTGAGTGCTGCCCTGTTATGGGGAATGGGGCTGCATTCAACATTGAAAGAAATCTTGGAGGGCTGATGTATGGGAGAGAAGGATGTGGGCTCCCTGTCACTCTGAGAGGGGACAGTGGCAGGAGTCTGGAAGAAGATCATTTCCTAAATGCAATCCAGAATTGTTTCTGTGTCCAAAAGGACATTATTTCTGGCCATTGGGCATAAGATGATCCTTACACTAATTAGGCAGGAGTAGGAGACAGAGGTACCTGCAGTGCAGCCTGGAGTAGGAAGCTCTTACTCCCATAGCTTCTGCACTATCTGTGTAATTTTCCCTCTAAAGACTGAGAACTTTAATCTGAGCTGTGTAACTTCTGGTAACTTCAATCCTTTGTGGATAGTGCACTCTTTCTTTCTTTTGTCATGATTTCATTTATTGTGAATTTCTCCTTTCCTAGTTCCAATGTAAACTATAAAATATGAGAGTAATGCAAAACAGATATGAGACCATATACTAACAACCAATTTTAGAAAATGAATCTTCAAAGCATGCTGCAAACTTTCTTAAGTATTATGTGTCAGCTCATTGACTTCTTAAAATATACCTATATTGCAAAAACATAATTTACATATAAAAATACATTTTACAGAAGTCCAGTAATATCCTAAAACTGATGAATACATGTACTTGGGAAAACATAATTTACATCTGCATCTGGTGTTCATAAAACATCTTCTTGTGAATCTTAAACTTTTTATTACTAATGTTTTGGTATCACTCAAGCTTCTGGAATATATATAAACCTCCACCACATCATTTGTAACAAAACTCATCACTTAATTGAATTGATTGATTATAACATTGTGAAGGCAAGTAGCTTGTGATAGCTAATTAAAATATACATATGTGGACTGAACTGCTGCCTCAGTAGTTGAAAGTAGTTAGTGCTCTCGCAGAGTTCTCTGATTCAATTTTCACTACCTACAGTGCAGCTAACGATAAGCTACAATTTCATATCCAAGAAATCTAAAGCCTTATTCTAACTTCTGAAGGCACTAGGCACACAAGCGATACCCAGGAATACATGCACACACCACACACACACACACACACACACACACACACACACATGCTTGTGTGCGCGTGCACACACACATACACACAAAGTAACTAACTAAAAGGAAATAAAATGAAATAGTCATAGAAATGTCTGTCTGATAGTTCCTTGAATAGATGTAAATGAACAGTTTTTCAGTGCAGTAGTGACACTATTCACTAAAAATAATTTCTTTATTTCAATATATATGGTATCCTACAGAACCAGTGGGTATATCTTTAAAAATGTACAGTCATAAAAAGATCATTGCAGAGGTGATGCAACCAAAAAATTTCGCCACATTAATAAATTACTTTTAAGATAGTCCATGATATTCAGTGAATCTGTGGAAACTTGGATATTTATTTCCCCTGAGTACTCAAGGAAACAGAAAAAAAATACTGAATGAGTATTCTGAATTGGATAGACTTCCCCAGGGCTGTAAGGAATGAGAGTAACCAAGGAATCTTTTCATTCAGTTCATCTCTGTGATTTACACAGGATTGTACTACCATAACACTTCGTGATTTATACACAAGTCATTTTCTAGCATTCTATAGCAGTGTACACAAGGTAACCCATGTGCTAAAGCATCACTGAAGTCTTCTCAGCACAGAGGGGTTGATATAAACAGACTAATAGAGAGCATGGTCCTTAGTGTTCAGGAAAATTGTAAGAGACACATGTGTGACCTGTGGGCAGCACTGAGCTATGAAGAGACACAGCTGGAATCAGATCAAGAAGAGAACATCACAGCCGGGCGGTGGTGGCATATACCTTTATTCCCAGCACTTGGGAGGCAGAGGCAGGCGGATTTCTGAGTTTGAGGCCAGCCTGGTCTACAGAGTGAGTTCCAAGGCAGCCAGGACTATACAGAGAAACCCTGTCTCGAAAGAAGAGAACATCACAGGTACCATTGCTGCAGAGTGAGTGCAAGTCTTATACCTGCTCAGGAGAAGCTCCAGGTGAATTCCAGATAAATTTCGGTGAGCAGCAAAGAAAACTAAAGTGTGGAAGACAGATAGACTTAAGGTTCCCACATTACATTCTTTATGATTTATGAAAATGGGGTCAAAAATGAAGATATTTATATTTAATCCTTACTTTAACTTTAAAAGGGAGAATGAAAAATGGATGTCATGTAGGAAATCACCCTCAGTATGAGGTAGTAGGTTGTTTGTCATTTACAGGGTATAGCATAGCTCACTGATAAAATCACTGATTTGGTGAGCCTTAGACATCAACATGGTAGAAGTGCGTCTTTTTGGAGTCCAGAGGAATAATGCCTAAACTCCGAGCTGAAATCCGATGTTTCCTTGGGAGACTTTCCTTAGAGAATGGTCAAGAGAAGTAAGGGGGCAGCTTATTTTTCATATGATCCCACAAATAAGGTGATATGGAACAAAAATTAATGGGACCTATACTATGTACTATTATGACTAATTAATATTTTTATTATTTATTTCTAAAGTAAATTCAGAATTGCAGACCAGGAAAAGCCACATATACTTACCTGGAAAGGAACACTGAGTATGTATTACAGAAACTTTGAGAAACTACTACTTTTTTTTTTGTTGTTAGCTCAGTGCGTTCTTGAGTGATGAGTGTGTACAAGATTTCAAAGAGGATCTGAGATGGGAAGCATCTAATGTTCAATGTCATAACTGGAAACTCTAGGATGCTGTTCTTTATTTGGGTGTTCTCACGGGAAAAATGTCTAGAGATGAAAAATGTAAAGAACTACCTTCTGTGGAGGCATCAGCATGGTGCTCATGTCCAATTGTCAACATCATCCCCTCCATGTCTGTAGAAGCAAAAACAAAAGGTCCAAGAACAAGATCAGGAAACTTTAAGCAAAGAACTCTGCACTTAATAATATACTGTTCACTTCACTAAAGAAAACAGAAAACCCACAGGCATGAACTATATCATGTTTAATTCCTTATGTTTCTGGAGAAGTTTTCCTAGTGCTGAGCATGAAGATGATCTGGAGTGACCTCATTGGGGGAACAATTTTCCTTTCACTTATTGGACTTGGAGTTTTAGGAAACAACATCTTATTTGTGAGACATTTATATGTAGTCATCATGGATCCTGAGAAGAAAATAATAGATGTTATTCTCATCCACTTGGCTTTTGTAAACACAATCATTATTTATTGCATAGGGGTCAGAAACATAGCCACAAGTTTTTACATCAGAAACTTCCTAGGTGATTTTGGTTGTAAAACTATAATTTATCTAGAAAGGGTTGCCCGTGGACTTTCCATCTGCACCACCTGTCTCCTCAGTGTGGTACAGGCTGTCACGATCAGTTCCAGGACCACCCTATGGAAAAAGCTCAAACCTCAGACAGCATGGCATGTTCTTGCCTTTCTCCTCCTCTTTTGGATCTTTAATTCCCTGATAAGCTCCAACTTGCTGTACTATATCACAGCAGGCAGCAGCATGAACAGGTCTGAAGTTGGGTTGTTTACTGTGTATTGCTATATGCTGCCATCCAGGCAAACAGTTAAGTGGCTGTTCCTCTCTTTCATGGCTCTTCGTGATGTCATTTTCCAGGGTCTCATGGGCTGCAGCAGTGGGTCTATGGCTCTACGTTTGTACAAACATCATGTCCGTGTCCTCTATCTTCACAGCTCCAGGTCTGCAAACAACTCCAGGCCAGAAATCAGAGCTACCCAGAGGGTTCTCACTCTCATGACCTGTTTCCTTTTCTTTTATTTGGCAGATTTCATTTTCTCCTTATACACAGGTTCCACAGTGACACATGACTCTATAATACTAAATATTAAAGCATTTTTAGTACTTAGTTATGTTGGTCTCAGCCCCTTTGTCCTGATCATCTGGGATATTTGTGTTCCTAAGCCCTGCTGTGTCCCCTGAGCAATGAGATATTCCTTTTCTCAGTGAGTTCTTTGTGAACAAAAGCTATAAACACTGGAATTCCTGTGCTTTGCCATTCTAATGTATCATAGCAATAATTGGTTATGATAATAAATGTTTGGTTTGGGTTTGTTTTATTTTGTGGTGGTTTTTTTTTTGCTTTGTTCTTTTGTTTTGTTTTTGTTTGGTTTGTTGTTGTTGTTGTTGTTGTTGTTGTTTTTCAGACAGCCTGTTCTAGATAACTGAAGACTGGTTCAGGCTCTAGGAAGTTGGCAGGGAAGCTCCCCATTCTACCATCCTACATGCCGGGGTCTAGCCTAGACACAAATCAGGGTTCTCAACTGGAAGCAGGGATATCTGGAAAGTGCATAAGGAATACACAGGGGTGTTTTTTGTGTGTGTTGGGGGTTCAAGCTGATGGGCCATCTGGAAACTTGAGGTGGTGCTTTCTCCATCTCTTGCAGACTTGCGCTTGCTTGCTAGCACTCTCCCAGGCACTCTCTCATGCAAGAGGTTGTACTCCCTGTCCCCTCTAACTAACCCTTGCCTTTTATTGCTACTCAAAAGAGGAAGTAAAAAGACATTGAATAATCATTACCAGATGTGTCAAATTCAAAAGAATGACCAGATCTCACAAAGAGTTAAGAATTACAATCATTCCCCAAAGTTTCAAACTTCCTGTTTTTGCAGGCCAGTGTACAAAATGAAAATTGCAAGATTATCATTATTTAAATTCTAACATTAAACATTATAATTCAGAGCTCAAAGCTCCAAGAACAATGACATGCAGTTTATTGTGAGGTTCTATTGATACACACAACACGGGCAAAAATGTCAGACAGTGGTTAGAAAGACTCAGGTTAATCCTTAACTCAGCAATCCGCAATCTTCTGCTTTTGCACACTGCACTCAATGACGTTCATAAGAATCCCAGTATTTAGATTTAGTTTTACTAGCATATTATTTTATGTATTCTGTCTTCTTTCATGAGTCTAACTTTTACTTTCTTATTCATACATATATAAAAGAGACCAGGAACCACTCTTAAATGTTGTGCAAAACTCACTTCATAACCTCAATACCTTTTTTTTTCTTTCTGAACTAAAGTATCCCATGTTTATGCTCCCTTTTTCCATTTTTCCCTTTTCCCATGATTGTGTCTCTCATTCTAATGATTTTCATAGTTCCCGTAAATTCCTTCACTTTCTGGCAATGGACCTTGTACGACTTTAGCAGTATGCAGTTCTGTTTCATTTTCTAATTTATTTCTAGACATAATTTCTTCAAAGTTTCTTTGCAAGTCAAACATTAACCCAAAAGTACCATTGTGCAGTTACTACATTGTTCTCAAAAATGAGAGTGCCTCCTGGGTTGTTAGTTTAATTTTCCAGAATTGCTTTTGCAGCATGTACCTGGGCCATTAGGACTGTTCTTTGCTATTCCCCTAAGCCTCAATTTTTGATTTTTTAAATGACTATTATAAAAAAGGAACATCTATTTTTACAGAATTCACCAGAGCAGAAGGAGAAAGAAATAGGAAAATCAGATATTAGCAGAATAATTATGCACATCAAGGTTAACTGAAGAGCAGTCACACACAAATGAAATCTATACAGCCATAGTCCAGGGCTGAAGTCAAAAGAAACAAGAACAACTTTTCTACAAACAAGCTGCCTGTGGGCTTCTGAGATGTCACCATCCAGGCCTTCTGCGGGCAGTTCCTTATTCCTGATGGAGGGTTCCCTGGGGGATGTGTCTTCTGATTCTCAGGGTCCCAAATGCCATCCATATCATGGTATGCTGTCCCCAGCACCCATCATTCCTGTCATGCAGTTTCTCATGCTGCATCCTTCATAGAGAAATGCAGAAGGGCATACTGTCACCCAAAATTAGAATTGTATTGTTCCGTATGCCAGAGTTTTAGTCTTATAAGGAACCACAAACCTTTCCTCTCTTCTTTTTCCTTCTACTGCTCTTCCACCATCGCTGACTCCTCTACTTATTTACAAAGCACTTAGTACTGGCTCTTCTAACCCAATGAGCAGGAAAACATGTGAAGAAGAAGGATGTCAGAAAGCATCCTTTATCTAAAGGTCTCTTACTAAGTGGGAGGACCAGGACAAGAAGCTAATTCACTGACCCTAGTAAGTGCTTGGCATTGCAGGGTCCCAGTATCTAAAGAACGGGTAAAACTAAAACCTGTGAGGCCATTCCAAACACTTTCATGACATTGATGTGTGGTCACAGAATTAATAAGAAAACACAGGGGACGTGTCACTAATAGAGATTGCCATCATGGTTAGGAAAACTAGCTCCACTTGAGAGTGACATTTCCTGAGATCAAGGCTTTGTAAACTGCTCAGGAACACTGAACCACAGCAGCTGGTTCCCACTTATATTTACCTATTAGGGTATACACAGAACATTTGGCATTTCGAGGTGATTGCACCCCTGAATACCAGCCATGCTTGGGTTCTCTCCTTGCACTGCTGCTCAGGTGCATGCGGTTCAGCTGCTGATGGAAGGACTGCCATGGTCAGACCCAGAAAGGAGATGCTCGCTGAAGCCTGTGCAGTGTGGTGTTGTCCAGAGATAGGACCTTGCAGGTCTTAGAACTCCATAGCCTCCAGCCCAGGAGGACAAGAAGGATCCAGAAAGTTCCCTGGGCTCTTGTCCTCCAGGTCCCCTATGCTGCAGGCTTCCCAGGGAGGCTCCTGTAGGTGCCCTATATGCTGTTCATCAAAGTTCTTCAGCTCACTGCAGCTTCTACCTGAGAAGTGGAAACATCTTAACAGTCACTGAAGAAGTACCAAACAGGACCTGACAGGGGAGCCGAGGACACACACACACACACACACACACACACACACACACACACACACACTTGTCTTCTTCCTGGTCAAGAGTTGAAATTCTCCCAAGGAATGTATTCAACAGTCTTGGTTGTGGGTTTCTCAAATAGTGTCTCAATTAATTATTACTTTTGTATTACTGACTCAGTGTAATATTGCCTCAATCTGTAATTCAGTCCCTGATTATTTTCTCCAGCTTGGTCTTTCTGTTTTTAAATATTTCCTCATAGCGTTTTAGTTGATTCATTTTCCCCATTTCTGATATTTGTATTTGTTTTTTTTTTCTCCTAAGTCTTAATTTTTTTTGTTGAATGTTTTATCTGCCCTGATGACTTTCTGCTCTACATCCTGAATTTACCTTTCTTTCATTCTGCTTCCTGAATCCTCTTTGAGATCACTGATCATTTAAAAAATCACATTTGTTTTATTCTGCATTTCAAAAATCACATTATTTTCATGTATAGTATATGTATGAAGCTATGGATATTGTCAGTGTAGATTCAGATGAAGAATATTGTGCTTTAAACTCAATCTAAATGGGATGAAAGAATACAATAAAACAATCAGCAGGTGACCCGTTGGAGACCAGAAAGCCACCACAATGGGGTGAATAAGTTCCCACAACTACAATGATGCAGCCAGCATCATAAAGCAGCACATAGCAGAAGCTGAAAAAAAGTGAGATCTCTAAGAAGCCTTGATGAAATTTCTGGATGAAGCACTGAGATGGCCTCATGAAATGTCCACCCTAGATCTGTGATGAGAGCAGATCCTGAATACAGGGACAGATTCTCAAGACTGCTGGAGACATCTGGCAGTGGAACATCCAGCATTCTGTCCCCAGGTACACATCTTTCCAACTCAGGGAAGAAGGGAAGATCCTCTGGTTCACTCTTCCTAGTTCTATGATTTTCCAAAGAGAGACAGACCAACATTTTTGCTTCTGAGGGAAACTAACATATGCAAGTGAATCAATGAACTATCAGGTCCACGCCCTATGATGGCTGAGGAGCAGGCAAGCTCTGGATGAATTCTTCTAGACAGTGACATTTGCTTGGGGATGTTTATGTCTTGGCCACCATAAAATATCAGCAAAACTTCATTTTCCAATATTATCACCATTTCAGGGAGAAGGAAGCATTCTGTAGAATCTTAGTGTCTGATATGAAATTTCAACTCCACCCTCCACATTTACTTCATTTAACTCATAATTTATTCTAGAGTTAATTATATATGTTTTACTGCACTGCTTTTTATGTAATCTTGGCATTTCTGTACATATGTATTTTGACTTTGATTTTAGGTAGATCTTAGGTAAAAGCCAAAGATATCTGGGCTATGGCCCTTGTGATTTGATACAGGAGTGTTCTCTGCAGAACACATTTGTCCATGTCTACATCTTGAAGCATTTTCTCTACATGTTTATACTGTGGTCTCAGAATTTGGAGCTTCACATGAAGACCTGTGATTCATTTTGGACTGCCATTTACCCAAGACAAGAAATAGTCTTCAATACATTCTTTACAGGTTGATTTCTAATTTTTTTCAGAAGTATTTGTTGAGGGGACTCTTTTCCCCAAAGCACTGTGTTCACACTTCTAGAGAATTAGATGTCTGAGAATATTTGCCTATTAATCCTCTACTTAACCTCAGTGGTCTACATCTCTTTGACACTGTGACATTTCCATGCTGTTATTTTACCATGTCTTTATGTTATAATCAGAAGATGTACACTGTGATAATCCCAGAATTGTTCTTTCTACTCTACATTTTCTTAGGGATTTATAGTCTTTCATGTATTCTTATGATTTCTAGTGATCATATGTAGTTCCAAGCTCCAAATCTTCAAAAATGAATCCATATCTTGGAAAAACTGCAGAATTAGGGAAAGTAAAAAGGAGCTATGGGCATTCCTGTGGAGTGGTGGAGGGACATTTGAGAGAAGGATGGCAGAATACATGTGATCTGAATGGGGAAATGGAGGTATAATTTTGGAGAGAGTGAAGTCAATGTAGATGGCAAGAAGGGTGAAGAGGGTGGAAGTTTCACTGTGTCTCTGTTTATTTTCTGTTTTCAGGATCTGACCATTGATGAGAGTGGGGTGTTGAAATCTCCCACTATTATTGTGTGAGATGCAGTGTGTGATTTGAGCTTTAGTAAAGTTTCTTTAATAAGTGTGGGTTCTCCTGCATTTGCAGCATAGATGTTCAGAATTGAGAGTTCTTCTTGGAAAAATTTTCCCTTAATGAGTATGAAATGTCCATCCTTATCCTTTTTTGATAACTTTAGGTTGAAAGCCGATTTTAGTTGATATTAGAATGGTTACTGCAGCTTGTATCTTGCAACCACTTTCTTAGAAAGTTGTTTTCCAGCCTTTTACACTGAGGTAGTGTCTGTCTTTGCCACTGAGGTAGGTTTCCTGTATGCAGCAAAATGTTGGGTCCTGTTTACATATCTAATCTGTTAATCTATGTCTTTTTATTGGGGAATTGAGACCATTGATATTTATAAATATTAAGGAAAAGTGATTGTTGCTTCCTGTATTGTTGTTGTTGTTGTTGCTGCTGCTGCTGTTAGAGGTGGAATTATGTTTATGTGACTATCTTCTTTTTGGTTTGTTAAAAGAAGATGATTTTCTTGCTTTTTCTAGGGTGTAGTTTCTCTCTTTGTGTTGGAGTTTTTCATTTATTATCCTTTTAATGGCTGGATTTCAGGAAAAATATTGTGTAAATTTGTTTTTATCACTGAATATCTTGGTTTCTCCATCTATGTTAATTGAGAGTTTTTCTGGGTAGAGTAGTCTGTACTGGCATTTATGTTCTCTGATGGTCTAGATGACATCTGCCCAGGATCTTCTGGCTTTCATAGTCTCTGGGGAGAAGTCTGGTATAATTTTGATAGGTCTGCCTTTATATGTTACAAGGGAGGAGCTAGAGAATGTACCCAAGGAGCTGAAGGGGTCTCCAACCCTACAGGTAGAAGAACAATATGAACTAACTAGTACCCCGAGAGCTTGTGTCTCTAGCTGCATATGTAGTAGAAGATGGCCTAGTTGGCCATCATTGGGAAGAGAGGCCCCTTGGTCATGCAAACTTTATATGCCCCAGTACAGGGGAATGCCAGGGCCAAGATGTGGGAGTGGGTGAGTAGGGGAGCAAGGTGGGGGATGGAGCAGGGTATAGAGGACTTTTGGGGGTAACATTTGAAATGTAAATGAAGAAAATATCTAATAAAAATTTGAAAAAAAAGAAATTCACAATAAATGAATGAAATCATGGCAAAAGAAATAAAGTGTGCACTATTCACAAAAGATTGAAGTTACCAGAAGTTAATCAGCTCAAATTAAAGTTCTCAATCTTTAGAGTGAAAATTACACAGGTAGTGCCAAAGCTATGGGAGTAAGAGCTTCCTACTCCAGGCTGCACTGCAGGTGCCTCTGTCTCCTACTCCTGCCTAATTAGTGTAAGGATCATCTCATGCCCAATGGCCAGAAATAATGTCCTTTTAGATAGAGAAGAAATTCTTGATTCCATTTTAGAAATGATCTTCTCCCAGAATCCTGTTAATGTCCCCTCACAGAGTGACAGGGAGGCCATGTAATTTTCTCCCATACATCAGCCCTTTAAGATTTCTTTCAATGTTGAATGCAGCCCATGACATAGCAGCACTCACCTGTGTAGTCTGTGCAGGGCTCAGGGTAGGTGTCCTTACAGCACAGCCAGTCCTTATTTATCAAGTTTAAATCCCCATTCTCAAACAAGGTGTTAGGATGTGCCTGCAAGCAGCTTGGCTTCATCAGGGGAAAAGGCTCTTCTGTCTCCATCCTGAAGGCAGCTCTGCCTTTTCCCTCGTGCTCTGTTATTTGTTGAACCCAGAATGTTTATGATCCCAGTTACATTGTCTGTGAGAAAGAAGAGTGATTAGCAGTGTCGAAGGGATTCTGACCCTTTGGACTTTACTTGCCTCTTTCTATCCGTGTACTCCTTAATCAAGAAACAATTTGATAACACAAAATAATCACATTCTTAATAACTTTCAAGCATATTATTTAGTAATAACAAAGTATAACCGGGCATGGTGACGTAGGCCTTTAATACCAGCACTCAGGAGGCAGAGGCAGGTGGATTTCTGAGTTCGAGGCCAGCCTGGTCTACAAAGTGAATTCCAGGACAGCCAGGGATAGATATATATATATATATATATATATATATATATATATATATATATATATATATATATATATATATATCCTTTCTCTCTTCATGAGTTTCTGGCCAGCCACTTCTCTTTCTCTTTCTTTCTCTGTCCTACTCTTTCTCTGCCTCTACTCACTTCTCAACTTTCATTCCCTACTCCCCTTTCCATGCACCTAAATAAACTCTGATCTATATTAGACCTGTCATATGGCTGGTACCTGGTTGGAAGTGCTTCAGTATGGGCCTATTGAGGTACCCTTCTCACCATACCATAGTTCATTCTTCTAAACATACCCCTGGCTTAGTAAAAACACATCACTAATTATATTAAGAACCAGCTGCTTCTTGAGCTCTTTGTATAAATCGGATATTAGTCCCCTATCAGATTTAGGATTGGTAAAAATCTTTTCCCAATCTGTTGGTGGCCTTATTGTATTATTGACAGTATCTTTTGCCTTACAGAAGCTTTGGAACTTTATGAGGTCTGATTTGTCAATTCTTGATCTTACAGCACAAGCCATTGCTGTTCTATTCACAAATTTTTCCCCAGTGCCCATTTCTTCAAGGTTTTTCCCCACTTTCTCCTCTATAAGTTTCAGTGTCTCTGGTTTTATGTGGAGATCCTTCAACCACTTAGACTTGACCTTAGTACAAGGAGATAAGAAGGGATAAATTCCCAGTCTTCTACATGATAGCTGCCAGTTGTGCCAGCACCATTTGTTGAAAATGCTGTCTTTTTTCCACTGGATGGTTTTAGCTCCCTTGTCAAAAATCAGGTGACCATAGGTGTGTAGATTCATTTCTGGGTCTTTAATCCTATTCCATTGATCTACCTGTCTGTTGCTGTACCAGTAGCATGCAGTTTTTATTACAATTGCTCTGTAGTAGAGCTCAAGAAGTTGAACTCCAGAAAATCAAATAACCCCATTAAAAATGGGGCACAGAGTTAAAGAAAGAATTCTCAACTGAGGAATACCGAATGGCTAAGAAGCACCTGAAAAAATGTTCAACATCCTTAATCATAAGAGAAATGCAAATCAAAAAAACCCTGAGATTCCACCTCACACCAGTTAGAATGGCTAAGATAAAAAATTCAGGTGTCAACAGATGCTGGTGAGGATGTGGAGAAAGAGGAACACTCCTCCATTGTTGGTGGGATTGCAAGCTGGTACAACCACTCTGAAAATGAGTCTGGTGGTTCCTCAGAAAATTGGACATAGTACTACCGGAAGATCCAGCAATACCCCTCCTGAGCATATATCCAGAAGATGTTCCAACTGGTAATATGGACACATCCTCCACTATGTTCATAGCAGCCTTATTTATAATAGCCAGAAGCTGGAAAGAACCCAGATGTCCCTCAATAGAGGAATGGATACAGAAAATATGGTACATTTACACAATGGAGTACTACTCAGCTATTAAAAACAACGAATTTATGAAATTCCTTGGCAAATGGATGGATCTGGAGGGTATTGTCCTGAGTGAGGTAACCCAATCACAAAAGAACTCATGCCAAGCGTGGTGACGCACGCCTTTAATCCTAGCACTCTTGAGGCAGAGGCAGGCGGATTTCTGAATTCGAGGCCAGCCTGGTCTACAGAGTGAGTTCCAGGACAGCCAGAGATACATAGAGAAACCCTGTCTCGAAAAACCAAACAACAACAACAAAAACAAAAACAACAAAAAAACAAAAACAATAAAAAAGAACTCACATAACATGTACTCAATGATAAGTGGATATTAGCCCAGAAACTTTCAATACCCAAGATACAATTTGCAAAACACATGAAACTCAAGAAGAACAAAGACCAAAGTTTGGACACTTTGCCCCTTCTTAAAATTAGGAACAAAACACACATGGAAGGAGTTACAGAGCTCAGTTGTGGAGCTGAGGCAAAAGGATGGGCCAACCAATGATTGCTGCATCCAGGCACCCATCCCATAATCAGTCACCAAATGCAGACAATATTGCATACACCGCAAGATTTTGCTGAAAGGACCCTGATATAGCTGTCTCTTGTGAGGCTATGCCAGTGCCTGGTAAACACAGAAGTACATGCTCATAGTCAGCTATTGGATGGAACACAGGGTTCTCAAGGGAGGAGCTAGAGAAAGTACCCAAGGAGCTGAAGGGGTCTCTAGCCCTATAGGAGGGACAACAATATGAACTAACCAGTACCCCCAGAGCTTGTGTCTCTAGCTGCATATGTAGAAGAAGATGGCATAGTCGGCCATCACTGGGAAGAGAGGCCCCTAGATCTTGCAAACTTTTTTGCCCCAGTACAGGGAAATGCCAGGACCAAGAAGTGGGAGTGGGTGGGTAGGGAGGGGAGCAGGGCGGGGGTTGGGCAAGGGTATAGGGGACTTTCAGGATAGCATTTGAAATCTAAATGAAGAAAATATCTAATAAAAAATCTTAATTGTAAATAAAAAATCTAATAAAAAATGAAAATATGAGGGGGGGCAGGTATGTGATATGGAACAGTCGGAGAGTGAATGGGGGTATAAAATATGGAGTGTAAGAAAATAAATTAATTGTTAAAAATTTCAAGGAAAAAAAAAGAGAGATAGAAAAAAAATGAACCATCTACAAGCAAGGCTCACAAATGGAGGGGGTTTCTGAGGGCTGTAGGCTGCAAACCACACACTGAAGCCTCTGTTCTCTTCTTTATTTTAATTCCCCAATTTGGTAAGATCATATGGTACTTGTCTACATGCAGCTGACTCATTACTGATAAGTTATTTTTCAAACAGTGGTGAAATGAGCCAATTCAAGCCAGGTAAGTTTATATTACAGGCAGGTTTATTTGGGAAGCTGCTATCAGTTGGGCAAGTTCACTGAGCCCAAAGAAAGATTGTGGACCAATAAATCGCTCTGGGGAAAGGTGTGTTTGGAGGGAGAGAGAAAGAAAAACAGGAGAGCATGCAGAGAGAGAAGAGAGAGAAACAAAAATGTTTGGATTATATAGGGAAGAGCATCTGGCGACAGCCCAGCTTCTGGGCTGGAAAGTTCAGGATTGTGGGTAGAGCATACCAGGTAGGGACTGAGGGATTCTGGGAGAACCTTAAGTCCAGAGTTGCTTTGGTATGTAAATTATGCACCTCAGTCCCTTGTTCCAGGGTCTAAAACCAAACAATTACATTTAGCATAATCTCACAGGTCCATGCTAGTCGCAGGTAATGTGTCCAGCATATAGAAGTTATAAAATTTGAGATGTATATACTAATCCAATTGCCAAATCTCTGGTAAGGTATCAGAAGGACTTGGTTTAATTCCATTTCCAGAATCCTCTCACTATATGCTACATATTTAGATTTGCAACTAATTTTATCATGTATTAAAATTTTAAATTTATTTTCTGATCAAGATGTTATTTTATTGTTTTCCAATCTATTCTAACATTTACAGAGAAATTAAAAATGTCAAGCTATGTGTTTCTCAGTGTCCAGGCCATCCTTGGTTACGCTGTATCAACAATTATACATTTACGGTCTACTAGTTTTTTAATTTTTAAAATTAAATTTAAAGTTTATTTTGTATGTCCCTGTGTATGTCCATGTGAGCATCTCAGCATGCCAGTGGAGGTCAGAGGACAGCATGTGGGAGTCAGTTTTCTTCTTCAGAGACAGATCAGTCTGTCTGGGTGTCAGCAGATGCTTTTACCCATTGAGACATCTCTCCAGCCCCCTGTCTATTCCTAATGTTGAACAACCTCTCCATCACTCAGATTAAACACATCTTTCTTCACTCATTCTCCATGTTTTTACATCACTTCTTGTGTGTCAACTTATATAGACTGATTTAGAAGGTGCTTGGTTTGTCTGTATCTGGTCCTTTGTGACAGACACTAGAAGAAAAGCTCTAACAGAAGAGCTGTGAGACAAAGAGAAGCAGTGGATGTTACCTATGGACAAGTCACATTTGCATCAGACAAGGAAGTGGGGGAATGATGAAGAGACCTGCTTGTTCCTTACCCTACACCCACATCATAGGATACATGACAGCTTGTAGCTCTAATTCCTAGTGACCCAATGCTCTCTTCAGGCCTGTAAGGACACCTGTACAAATGTGACATATACTCACACAGACACATACATGTAAATATAATTAGAAAACCAACTATTTAATAATCTGTAGCACAATACAGTACACACCAGTTGCTTAAATTGTTTTCTGTATACAGTGCCACCAAACAAAATATAAATAATGTTCATAATTGTAAAGTAGAGCCATGAAGCTCCCAGTCTTTCCTGTCAGAAATGACAGAAAAATTGTTTCAAATAAGGTTAAAAACATACCTCTAATCATTCAACCATTTCACGGTCAATATTTATAACTATAAGCATTTCTCAGAATGTGCCCATCAGATTCTTAGAAACATGTCACTATCTTATTGTATTGATCTAATTTAACTGCATAAGCAGTGAATTTTCATTTAAATATATGTAGAGTCAGATCTTTCCAGAGCTCCTTGGTGCTACAGAACTGCATGGAGCTGTGGAGAGCACCTGGGCATTGACAAAGGGAAGCTGCAAAGCAGGCTTGCTTGGCTTTGGTCGTAGTCATTGATTTATTTTGAAAAACACAAATGCACATTTTTAAATCAACATAGTAACCACAGTTGAGTATAAAATAAAAGTGTGCTGTGCATTTGTTATCTAATTTATTTCATATATCTAGTCTTTATACCTGCAAAGAATTTTCACAAATACAATGCCAATGAAGTGATCCAGGGCATTTAAGTTCTGTGACTGGTACACTTGGCTTCTATTGACTGAATTCTCAGTACATACTGTTCTTTCTTAATTTTATAAAATATTTTCTATGGACGGATACTTAACACTTTGAAGTCCAAAATACCATTGTGACATTAATATTTAGAAAGCACATTGTCTAGTACAAGCTCTTGAATTTCTTGTATGAACATGATCAGAACACTATGAATTTTGATGAAATTTATAAAATCTTGGTAGTAGTAAAACCAGTTTTACAAATCTTTATTAGAACAAATTTTTTCAGTGTCTGGTCTTCCAGAGAAATAAGGTTCATTTCTAGCAACCAACCATTGATACAGAAAAAAATCCCTGTAACTTAAGTCAGTCGCTGGGTATTTATTGAACTCTTTGAGCCTCTTTAGGCAGAGGGCATCCATGTGATACACAGTTATAAATGAAGACAAACTATTCATACACAATAAATTAATACAAATATATAGAAAGGTTTTTAAAAATCCATTAAAAACAGTGGCAAATGGAGAATGAGATGTCTATATCACTATAATTTGCTCCAGGCTGTGAAACAATTGGAAGAGTGTCTGAAGATAAACACATGCTTAAACTGCTTTGTGGGGTATGTCTTACACACAGTACTGAAGAACAGAGAATTCTTTTACATTTTATGACATATAAATCAGAGACATTTTCTCAATTTCTTCCACTGAGCATGCCAAAATTTAATCAAAAGCCCATCCCTGTGAATCAGCACAAAGGGGCTAAAAGTTGCATAACTAAGGGTCAAAAATTCTCGAATATTTATCATAAGGGTTGTGTCCGTTGAAGAGATGTTTATAATTAAAGAAAACGCACAGTCTGTCCAGTAGAAGAAGACAAAACAGAGCATCAGAAGGAGGACACTTTGAGCAGCTCTGAGCTCAGGGGGAGTTCTGTAGTGGAGATTGGAGTTGAGAAGGTAGAGGACATGCTGGTGATGCTTGTGGAGAAGAAATACCATGTAACCACTGGCCCCTCCCATGGCACCCTGAAACACTGCATCTCTCAGGACCATGAGGATCAGAAACATCCATTTTATATTCTGATTTTCTAGTGTAAAATAGCAATAATTTTCATCATTTATATGTTGTGATATATTCAGACTTGTACTTCTAATGGAATGGATTAGGTTTGTACTGATTAAACCATTGAGTATCCAAAAGAATGAGAAGAATGGAAGGATGTGCCATGCAGACTTTGGCCTGAATCTGCTCCACCCAGATGATCTGGGACTGATGATGATGGCCTGGACCACAGTGAGGAGACTGCTGGTGCAGATGGAGAGGCCTCGGGCCACCCTCTCCAGGTAAACAATGATCTTACACCCTATGTCATCTAGGAAGTTTCTCAAACCAAAACCTACAACAGTCTTTGGCAATCCTTTTGCAAGAAGTATTAGGATGTTTGTAAAAGCCAAGTGGATGAGAATAAGGTATATGGGTTTCTTCTCAGAGCTTCCCCAACAACTGAACATATAATTCACAGAAACAGACATGTTCCCCAGAGTACCGACCACAGTCATAAAGAGAAAAATTAATTTATTAATATACTTCAAAATCATTTCTTCCTTCCTAGGTAGAAAATCTTGCATGCAGGATGTAAACACTTTTTCAAGGAAGATTTTATAGTGACCATTATGTGATTTCCCTCTGTGAATGTTTACTAGATATTATTTAATACAGTCGTCAGTGTCAAGTCAAGTTGAGTTACCTTTCCAAATAAAGCCCCACAGTTAAAGCTGAATCACCAGAAGATGTCCTGAAAAAAGACACTTATGTGAAAAATTCATATAACTACCAGGTTGCAGCCAGGGACAGTGCCTTGTAGTACCCTGCAATGCTTCCTAGGAGAGTGGGTACGAGGGTGCTCTGATTCCATTGGATGAATGAGAGTATTTCTGACCCCAATGAGGGACCTCAGGACTTCTTAGAGAGCATGGAACACTCATGGACAAGCTGTTGCTGATGAGAGAGATAGCAGAAGGGGAATAATGAGTTGTTAGGAGCTGCCCTGAGTAACTGAAGATTTTGAGTTATGAATTCTCAGTATAGCTGCATGCAGCACGGTATGTTGGGGCATACCATTGTGAGCAGGGACTCTCCTATCTAAGAGGTCATGGTGGCATTTGCCTTTGTGGTGCTTTGCAAGCAGCAGTTATGTCAGCTTGCTTTGCACTCTGCTACTCCTCTTGTTTCTTTTCCAACTTGTTTGTCAGGCAGGCGTCTTTGTTCTCCACCAGTCCATACTGATTTTAGGACTTAGACCTCAGCAGATGTTATTATTCATGTTTGGGAATTCCATTCTAGTTTCTCAGGGCTTTGTGATCAACTTTGAACAGGGTTTCTCAGCTCACAGGATTGCCTTAAATGCCTTTATCCTCATTATCTCAAATAAGCCCAATAGGAACCTAGTATTGTTTCCAGGTTTTGTCCCAGGTGGCTCCAAGACTCTAAAACTGTAAGTTATTGCCTTTCAGCTGCCCTTCTGATCAATAGCTAATTGTTGCTTCTATCCGGGAATCATAATACCATCCTGAATATCTGCAAATAATGAAGGATGCTCTGGACTTTAATAGGAAGCTCATCAGAATCTGTTAATGCCTTTACTATACTCTTTAACTGTTCTATCAAAGACTGGAGTCTGTAAAACTTGCTTCAATCAATAGCTTCAAGTCTCGGTGAAATATAATAACATTTTCTGTTTCTTTGATGTTAGTTTTCCTAGCATCCTCCATTTCAAGTCCTCTATTTCTGTTTCCAAACTTTAAATCACACATAAGACAAGCCTCTGGCATTCCTAGTAAATGATTCATTTCCACTGAAGTGGACTCTCAGAGGAGAGAGGTCACTCATTACCCGCATTATTTGGGAAATGTTAAAGGAAATTAATTTAATAAACAGAATTGATTTGTGTTTAGATAGATGGATGTTCCCATGATGAGTTTCACTCCCAAGGGCCTGAGGTAGATAATATTCATTCATTCTGAGCTACTAAAAGCATGCAAGCAAACAATCAAACAAAACAAAAAAGATAGTTGCTCTTTGCTGTTTAGTTGTGGAATAAAGTTAAGATGAGCTATTTCAGGATGTGCTAGTTCACAGCCTGGATCCTTATAGCAGGATTTCTCAAGATGATAATGATAACTGTTACACATTGTGGTTTATAGTTCTCTACATGCTGCAGACATGCAATGACTGAAGTTGAGATAGGTAGTTGTACTATTAAGTGATATAATCAAGAGACTATAGTCCTTATAAGTATGAATCCAGGAGGGAAACTTTCCATTTAGGAGTAATAAAGGTATTGTAAAAGAAAACATGTGCAAATACTTTTAAAAAGGGGGAATGCATTAGCAGTGAGAAGTACAAACATTACAAATATCAGTGAGTCTGTTCGAGTCATAACACTGGCAAACATTCATTTTTATGTGTTTTTCTTTGGTCTAATTATTTTTGAGACAGTGTCTCCCTATGCCAACTATTGAAAAATATTTATACTGACATGATCTCTCCAGTGCTGATATTACCTATGTGTTTCATTATTGTCTCCAATCTTTGATAGACATCTGAAAATTTTCTCCATCTTTTGGATGGCTTTAAAAACTATAAGGATCTAACCTTAGGCACAGCTCCACCCAGAGCTCTGTCCTGACTCCAGCCTGAGGATGGAGAGCAATGCCTCAGCATTTCTTTATCTCCTAGAACTTTTTTCCTTTGATCTATCTGGACCCAGGGACCAACCTTGTCAGGGTCAGAAGGAAAGTCAAAGACCCAAGGCTCACAGAGCCTCTCAACTACTACCTGGCTTAGTCAAAGAAAGACTTCATCTGTAATGAAACTCTGTGGCACAGCTGAGGGCATCTAAGATCTTATCTTCATGTACGCACCTGGACCTCTGTGGGGCAGACATGCTCTGGAGCAGTTTTGGGAAGGTGACACTTTCCAGGTCATATTTGTACTGCCTGTATCTCTGAGGCACTTGGCTGCCATCAGGTACTGCAGACTTCAGGTTTCATGTCACAGTGTCAGGGGGAAAGAAGGCCACTACAGGGCTTCAGTCCCTTAAGTACAGTTTCTCTCTCTCTCAGTTATGACATCTGTTTTGCTCAGAAGTTATTTCCAGCTTAATTGGGGTTTAATGACTTTGAGAAGAAGGATGTGAGGTGAGAAAGTGAACAACTAACCAAGTTCTGTGTACTGAGCTCCCCGCATCTCCAGAGGACCTGTAGATGCTCACTGTGGTTCTGTGCTTGCTGCTGCAATCTCTGTGAGCTCATATGCTCCTTGCTTAGTTGATTCAGAGGGCATTGTTCTTCACATGCCCTTCATCTTCTCTGGCTCTTACAATCTTTCTGCCTCCTCTTCCAGAACATTCCCTGTGCTCTGAAGGGAGGTATTTGGTGGTATAGGCTATTCTTTTGTGTTTGGTTAATATGCTTTGTAAATATCTTCCATATCCAATTGGTTTATACTATCTGTTAGCTCCAGTATTTCTCTGGGTAGTTTTTGTCTGGATAACTTTTCATTGGTGACAGTGGGATAATGAAATCTACCAATATAAGTGTGTATGGTCAATATATGATTTAAGATGTAGCAGTGCTACTTTTTACAATAGTAACTGCTGAAACATAAGTTTGGGGCATAGATATTAGGAAATAAAATATCATCTTGGTGGATTTTTCCTTTGATGATTTTAGAGTATCTTCCCCATCTATTTTGATTAATCTTGCCTTAAAGTCTGTTTTGTTAGATATTAAAATGAATTTACTACCTTGTTATTTCTTAACAATATCTTTCCTCCACCTCTTACTCTGAAGTACAATCTATCCTTGGTAATGAGGTATGATATTTTGTTACAGAGGCATTTCCTGACACTATGAATGATACTTTGTTATGTTTGCAGAGAACACCCTAAAGGCTTTTCCATTCCCACACCCTTCTTATAGCTTACTCCAGGATTCCCCCTCCCACTTGGGATCAAGGCTAGGCTGAGTTCCATTCTCCACCTACAAGAACATTCTTGAGTTAAAAAATCTCAGAATGTACTAACTGATAGTCACATAACTCTCTGGAAAGTCTCAGGTAGAGTTCAAAAACGCATCATGCTTGCTCATCAATAGATTTAAAGGTCAATATGCTTACCCAATAAGTTTGAACTCTAACCTTGTTGATGTCAGGGCCGGGAGGGAGAAGGGTATAGGGAACTTGCTGGATAACACTTGAAATGAAGAAAATATCTAATAAAAGTTGGAAAAAAAGGCAAAAAAAAAAGTATAAAAGCTGCTTGTAATAGCCATTCAGAGTGACTAGCCTTCTAGTCACTCGCCTTGAGGAACTAATTGAAGGTTGACCCCAACTCCCCAGAAAATAAACCTTTCTTTTGCATCAATCTGAGATCTGCCTCTCAAGAGTCTCGCTTGGGGGCATCTTGAAGTAAGTACCACTGACCAGGGTTGGGTTCTTACAGCAGACAGTTACCCAGCAGCCAACTGAACCAGATGCAGAGACCCACAGACACACATGGATGGAGATCAGGGAGTCTTAAAGGAAGAGTTGGAAGAAGGATTGTGGAACCCAAAGAGGGTAGAGAGTATACAGGTAGACCAAGCAAATCAACTAACCTGGACTCTTGTAGGCTCTCAGAGACTGAACCACTAACCAAACAGCAATGTGCAAGCTAGACCTAGAAGCCCTGCACATATGTAGCACATATAGTGCTAAGTCTTCATGTGGATCACCCAACAACTAGAGCAGGGGCTCCTAAATCTGTTGGCTGCTTTTGGAGCTAGAGGGTATGCCTAGCTCTGCAGAGACTTGATGTGTCAGGGTGGCAGTCTATGGTGTGGGGGGTGGGATTCTCCTCCCTCTCAGAGGAGAAAGGGAGGGTGTGATGGGGCAGAACTGTGTGACCTGTGTGACATGACAAGGAGGCTAGTGATTGGGATATAAATTGAATGAATGAATAAATTAATTAATAAATGAATAAATAAATAAATAAATAAATAAATAAGAAAATGAATACCATTGAGCAAAACATGGTGGTGAATGTGTTTAATTCATGAAGTGATAATAGTAAGTTATACTAGCAGTCATTACAGTATAATTGTCAGAAAAAAAAGATGTGAAATGACAATACAATCAAGCAGAAAAAAAAAAAAACAAAACAAAAAAAAAACCAAAAACAATGACACAAAAGCCCAATTAATTTCTTAAACTAGTTTCCTGCGAACCATCTTTTTAAGCCACATTTCCAAACTATAAATCAGCTTGCACGTCTACTTGGGCCGGGGATTCAGTATCTAAAGATATTAAGAGAGCATTTTGGAAGGAGTGGAGAGAATATATGAACCAGAGGAGTATTGTACATTTAGGTGAATCTATTTCCATCAAGAGTGACATGGCCATTGGCCACCATGAAGCACTGAGTATATGTCCCAGAGAGTATATTTGCTTACAGTCACAGCAATGAAATAGAATGATAGAATGATAAAGAAGCAGTTTGTCCTATGGGACTAGAAATGAAAATAGTTAAAACCTAATGTGTGTGTGGTGTGTGTGTGTGTGTGTGTGTGTGTGTGTGTGTGTGTGTGTGCATGCTATGGACGGAGACTAGAGACTCTTTTCACATATGAACCTGAGATTCTAGTCTCACTTCTTGCTGCCACAGCTGCATATTATCTTGGGGAGACACATAGAATGTATTCTGAGTAGCTTTATAGAGGGTTGGGATATTTTCCTGTACAGAATTTTTGGGGCTGTCACCACTTTAGATCCAGATGTGCTGGCGATGAAGCTACATTTGTGTCTGCTATGCTACTATAATGATGATGTGCCCAGGTAATTCATGTACACTGCTTCACTCAACTCAATTTAGGCAGACTCATTTTTCGCAAACTTTTCACCGTACCTGGGCTGAACAGATGTATTTAATATCTTAAGGAAGGTATTAGGAAATGTCTTAGAATAAGAAGATGACAGGAAAAATTAGAAAGTGAAAGCCGTCAATCTCTGAGTAGCTACAGCTTCATATTTCTGATTATATGAGGAACCAGCCACAAGCAGGGTTCACAAATGGAAGTAATTTCTTAAGGGTGTATGCTGCATTCCACACACTGAAGGGTCTATTCTCTTCTATAATTACATTTCATTAATTAGTAAACACCACATGGTATTTTTCTACATTCAGTTGACTTGTTAACATTTAGCATAATGTATCATAGCTCCATGCATTCTTTGTTAAGAAATGATGAAATCTGAGGTAATATTTATACTAATCCTACTTTCAGATCTCTGGTGAGGTATCTGAGGGCAGAGTTTTAATTCCATTTACAGGTTGTCATCACTATCCCCTATATATTTAGATTTGTTACTATTTTTATTAGGTATTTAAATTTAAAATTTATGTGCTGATCAAGATTTTATTTTTTTTGTTTTCCAATCTGCACTAACTTTTACAGAGAAATTAAAAATATTAGCCATATATGCCACTCAGAGTCCAGGCTATCATTGTTCATGCTGTATATACAATTATACATCAGCTGTATACCTTTTTTTAAAATTTTCAAATTAAATTTAAAATTTATTTTGTATATTTCTACATGTATTGATTCACTTTGAAAAAAGAGAAATCCACATTTTAAAAACAGCACAGAAATTATAAACAAGCATGAAATTAAAAATAAAAACACTCATTATCCTTTTTATCTCCTATCTCCAGTGTTTATTCCTGCTGAGAACTTTTATGAATAAAAAACCAATGAAAAGATTCAGGGCATTTAAGTTCTGTGACTGGTGCAATGGGTCACCATTGACTGAATACACAGTAAATGTCATTCTTTCATAATTCTGTAAAATATTTCCCATGGATAGATACTTAGATATTTTAAAGTAGTCCAAAATATACTTGGGCATTAATATTTTGAAAACACATTATCAAGTACAAGATATGATATTTTTTAAACTAACAAAAACAATTACAATAATATAAACTTTGATAAAATTTACAAAATTCATCTCCATGCTTCCAGTCATGGTAGCCATAAAACCAGTTCCACAAATATTTGTTAGACCTATTTTCTAAGTGCTAGAGAGATGGAACAAGATTCCAGAACATTGTCTGGTCTTCTTCTAGAAACCATACAATGGCTCAGAACAACCTCTTTAGCTCCAGACAGCAAGTCGATGTTTGGTGCTCTCTCCAGTCTCAAAGGCACAGGACATGCACATGTTGCACAGCTATCAATGCAGAAAAAAATTCATTCCCAGTAAATTAATACAAACATAGAAATGTTTGTAAGAATCCCTTCAAGAGTGGCAAGCGGAGAAGGAGACGTCAATAGCAATGTAATTGGCTAAAGTCTTTCTCTCTCTCTCTCTCTCTCTCTCTCTCTCTCTCTCTCTCTCTCTCTCAGTTCAAGACTCTATGTCACCTGGAAGAATATTTGACAACTATCACATGCTTAAACTGCTTTGTGGAATTTTGTCTTACACACAATATTGGAGAATTGAGATATCTTTGACACCTATTGGCCATTTATATTTAGATTAAAGTGACATTTTCTCAATTTCTCCCACTGAGCATGCCAACATTCAACCAGAGCCTATCCTTGTGAATCAGCACCAGGGGGCTAAAAGTTGCATAACCAAGTGTCAGAAATTCTTGAGTATTTGCTGTAAATGTATTGACCCTTGAAGAGAGACATAAACCTAGAGAAAAGGTACAATTTGTCCAGTAGAAGAAAACAAAACAGAGCATAAGAAGAAGGACACTTTGAGCAGCTCTAAGCTCAGGGGGAGTTCTGTAGAGAAGCTTGGAGTTCTGAAGGTAGAGGACATGACGGTGGTATTTGAGGAAAAGAAGTACCATGTAGCTACTGGCTCCTCCCATGGCACCCTGAAACATTGCATCTCTTAGGACCATGAGAGGGAGAAAAATCCATTTTATTTCTTGACTTTCTAGCATAAAATAGCAATAGTTGTCACTATTCTTAAGCTGTGATATATTCAGACCTGTACTTGTGATGAAATGGATTAGGTTCATACTTATTAAACCATTGAGTATCCAAAAGTATAGGAAGAATAAAAGGATGTGCCATGAAGACCTTGGCCTGAGTCTGCTGCACTTAGATGCTCTGGGACTGATGATGATGGCCTGGACCACAGTGAGGAGACTACTGGTGCAGATGGAGACCCCACAGGCCACCCTCCCCAGGTAAACAATGATCTTACACCCTATGGCATCTAGGAAGTTTCTCAATCCAAAAGCTGCTACTGTCTTTGGCAGTCCTTTTGTAAGAAGGATTATGATGTTTGTAAAAGCCAAGTGGATGAGAATGAGGTGTATGGATTTCTTCTCAAGGTATCCCCACCAACTGAACATATAATTCACAGTAACAGACATGTTCCCTAGAGTGCCAACCACAGTTATAAAGATGAAAATAATTTTTTCAGTATATTTTAAAACCATTTCTTCCTTCCTAGTTAGAAAAACTTGTATCTAGGGTGCATACACTTTTGAGGAAAGCCTCAGTATTTCTAGACATGGATCCAATCATCACATTTTGCAATAACATTTTCTGAAGTTCACAAAGCAGCCATAGACACAGGTAATATTGCCAAATAGGTCCCTGTAGTTTCTCCTGTTTCCTGTGGACTCTGAGATATTTTGTGTGTTTTTGACAGGTGATACAGGTATCTGGTATTCAAAGCAAAATTGAAAGGAAAATGATTTTGACCTTTGCAACTTAATTGACAACTTCAATGTTGCTTCTCTCTCTGTCTCTATCTGTCTCTCTCTCTCTCTCTCTCTCTCTCTCTCTCTCTCTCTCTGTCTCTCTTTCTCTCTGTGGGGGGGGGGGTGTTTGTGTATCTGTCTGTCTGAATGCATACATTACCCATGTTATCACTCAGCATTTTAAATTGAACTCCAAATTCTCCTAGCCAAAAAAAAATCTGATTTTCATTCTATTCATTTATATTTCCCCAGCCAACTCCCAAAGACCAAGGCTTGCACTGACCCTGGCTGCCTTCCCCACATCATATGTAGAAACTGGGAAACCTTGCGAGTCAACTGCTGCAGCATCTGTCACATTTGGATACTTTACCTTCCACATCTCTCCTCCTTTTTTGATATTCCTTTCTTATTAGCACCTTGAATAGTACAATTTCTAGAATTGAATTTGACAGCAAAGCTTTATAACTCCAATTTCTAAATCTTAATATGTTAAGTTTTTGTAGTAACCATTATGTGATTTTCATCTGGATGAATGTTTACTAGGTATGTTTAAAGATAGACTCAGTGTAGAGTCAAATTGTATAACCTTTCCTGATAAAGCCCCCAGTTAAAGGTGAATAAACAAAAGATGTCCTGAAAAAATAGTCCTGTGTGAAAAATTCATGTAACTACCAGGTTGCAGCCAGGATCAGTGCCCTGTAAAACCCTGGAATGCTTCCTAGGAGAGTGAGTACCAGGGGACAGTGATCCCATTGGATGAGTCAGAGCATCTGTGACCCCAAGTGGGACCTCAGCACATCTAATAGAGCATGGCGCAAACTTGTACTAACTGTTGCTGTGGAAAGAGATGGAAGAAGGTGATTAATGAGTTGTTAGATGCTTCCCTAAAATGAATGAAGTTTTTGAGTTATTGGTTCTTAATCTGTTTGTATGCAGTAGCATATAACAGGTTGGGACACACAGTTGTGAGCAGGGACTCTCCCATCTAAGATGTCATGGTGTCATTCGCCTCTGTGAGGACTTGTGAGCAGCAGATATGTCAGTTTGCCTTACAGCCTCCTTCTCCCATTTCTTTTCCAACCTGTTTGTCAGGCAGAATGCTTTGTTCTGCATCAGTCCAAGCTGATTCCAGGACTTAGACCTCTACAGGATGTTACTATTCATGTTTAAAAGCCCCATTTTCATTTCTCAGGAATTTATAGTATGCTCTGGGCACTTTTCTAGAATCAGAGGAATCTAGATGCTTTAGTGGTTCCTTCCTGCAAACCTCACAGGATTGCATGAATGTCTTTGTCCTTCTGCTCTCAAATGTGACATTTGGGAACCTAGCCTTGTTGCTCAATTTGTTCCATGTGGCTTCTTGACTCAAGAAATTTCAGGTATTCTTTTTCAACTGCCCCCACCACGAGCAAATGGGTAATTGATGCCTATACCAATGTATTTAAGACATCACAATACCGTTCTGAATATCTCCATACAATAAAGTAATCTCTAGATATTAATAAGAAGCTAATAAGCATTCATTATTGATTTTAGAATGAACATTTAAATATTGGAGTCTGAAAAAAATTGCTGCAATCAATAATCCCAAGTCTTAATAGAAAACACTAACATTTTTCTCTCTTTGTTTAATACTAGCTTTCCTGGGGCATCCTCTCTTTCAAGTTGTCTATTTCCAAACTTGAAATAATATTTAAGTCCAGCCTCTGGACCTCTTGATAAATGATTCATTTCTACTGAAGTAGTCTGTCAGAAATGCTAAAGGAAATTAATTTGAAAGACAAGATGGACTTGTGTTAAGATAGATGGATGGTCCCATGGTAGGTTTAACCCCACCTCCCAAATCTGATGTAGGCTGAATTCATCTATCCTGATTTTCTAAAGGCAAGCCAGAAAACAATCATACAAAACAAAGCAAACAAACAAAAAGAATGTTGCTCTTTGCTGCTCAGTTCTGGGGCAAAGTTAAGATGAGTTGTTTCCAGATGTGCTAGTTCACAGCCTGGATCCTTATTGCAGGAATTCTCAAGATGGTCTTGATAACTGCTACACTTTGTTGTTTATAATTCATCCACATGCAACAGGCATAAAATGACTTAAGTTGAAATAAGGACTTATAATATTAGATGATAGAATCAAGAGAATATAGGATGAATCCAGAAGGAAATCCTTCAAATGAGAAATTATAAAACTATTGTGAAAGAAACATGTGCCCATACTTAAAAACTAGGCATGCATCAGAAGTGAAAAGGACAAACTTTACAAACACCTCTGAGTCTGTTGGAATCACAATAAATTTAAATGGAGTCACAAACATCAACCTAAATTTTTTTTTTGTAAATCTTTTATCTTTTTTTCCGTTTGAGAAAAAGCTTACCTCTGTAAATCATTGAAAAACAGTTAATTTTGCCTCAGTCTCTCCAGTGTTGACATTCCTGGGATGTCTCATTACTGTCTCACATTGATTATAGACATCTGAAAGTCTTGTATATCATACTGATTCCTCTGATAAAGGTAAGGAGATAAAAACTCACTCAGAGCTCTGTTTGGATTTCAGCCCAAAGATCAACAACAGCTGCCTCAACATATCTGTCCCATTTCTGTATCCCCAAGAACTTGTCTTCATTGATCTTTCTGGAACCAGGGATCAGGCTTCATATGGTCAGAAGGAAAGTGGAGGACCCCAGGCTCACAGAGTCTTTCAACTACTCCATGTCTTAATCAAATAGAGAGAGAGACTTCATCTTTAATGCATCTCTCCATGGCACAGCTGTGGGCATCTGAGATCTTACCTCCATGTACTCACCTGGACCCCTGTGCTGCAGACAGGCTCTGGAGCAGCTCTGGGAAGGTGACACTTGCCAGGCCATATTTGTAGTGTCTAGATCTGTGGGGCTCTTCTCTGCCATCAGGTACTGCAGACTTCAGGTTTCATGTTGTTACAGTGTCAGGGGGAAGGAAAGTCACTGCAGAACCTCAGTCCCCGAAAAAGAGCTGCCCTCTCTCCCACAGGAACATCATCTGTTTTGCTCAGAAGTTATTTGCAGCTTCATTAGGGTTTAATTATTTTAAGAGGAAGGCTGGCAGGTGAGAAAATGACAAACTAACTATGTTTCTGTGTACTGAGCTTCCTGCATTTCCAGAGGACTGTGTATACTCAGTTAGGCACTGTGCTTGGTCCTTCAGTCTCTGTGAGCTCAAATGTACTTTGCTTAGGTGATTCAGAGGCCCTTGTTCCCTTTGTTACCTTCGTCCTCTCTGGCTCTGAAGATGTCTCTGCCTCCTCTTTCAAGAAACTCCCTTGTTCTAATGTGAAATTTTTAACCAAGACCTACCATACAGACTCCCTTTCTGACTATAATTATGCTTTGTGTTTTTATCTGCTGCTGGAAGAAGCCTCTATGATGATGGCTGGATAACACACTTATATGAGTATAGAAGAATATCATTATGAGTCATTTTATTGGTACTTTAAAAAAAAATACCAGTTATATTAGGGGTGGCCTTAGGTATGTGGACTCTCTGGTAAGCCTAGTGAAAAAAACATCTGCCCTTAAAGTAAACCTGGCACATTTTAGTTATCCTAATAAGTATTTTCCACCATTGCTTTAGCATACTTTTCAGGCAGGATAGATTGTAGATCAAGATTTTGTGCCAGGAATGCTGCCCAAGTTACTCTATCTGAAGCCAGGAAGGGCATCTTCCCACACAGAGGTTGTAAGAAAGCACAGGATCCTCTGAAAGTAGAGTTATGGGAGGTTGAGAACCAACATGTGGGTGTTTGGAACCCAACATGAGTCTTCTGCCCAACTATCAAGTGCTCTTAATGGCTAAACTATCTCTCTAGCCCCACTAGCAAGGATCATGACCATCCCCATCCATAGTGATTACCAGCATGGCTGAATAGAACCCTACATTCTCACAAGAATTATTTCTGTTAATTTATTTGGCTCACAACATTTTCTTCGTATGGTGCTCATATTGAACCTGTTCATGATCTCCACACCTATGTCTAAATGTGTGAGTATCATTTGGTTGTGTTAGTCTCTTTAATTCCTCTCAGACACTGCTTGACTATACAATGTCAGTGTTTATCAAAACTATATATCAAAACTATATACACAAAAAGTTTGTGGCACATATCTTTTATTTTTAAAATGCAAGAGAAAAATATTGGCAATAAACATTCTGGAATGAAATGTGTCAGGTGACACACTGACTTCACGTTCTTGTCCATTAACCACCAGTGACAAAGATTGCAAACTCTATGAACACTCTTGAGGTCTCTGGAGAAACAGCCCTTCTCCACAAGAATGCCATAAACTGGAGAGTATTTAGATGTTTCAAAAACCCATGAGTATCTTCCAACCCCACAACAAGGAATGTTGCATGCTTCACCCCTCCATTTTTTGAGAATTTCAACTTTTGACTAGAGAACTGTGTATTTGGATCCCCATCAGATACTGGGACTACTTCAGTTACTTTAGAGATATATCTGTTTCTCCTCAGGTAGGAAGGGCAGTGAGCTGTTGGATAGCTTTAGAGAACAGCTCTTTTTTATCTTTTGGCCCCCAGGGAAGTGTACACACAGCAAGGATAGGTGCCTCTCTGGGAATTTTACAGCAAAAGAAGACTAGAAGACTCATGGTTGGTGTACATTTAGATCCTCTGTGTCCTCCTGGTCTGGAAATTTTAGTGTCCTCTTTTTCTTTTTTCTTTTCTTTTCTTTTCTTTTCTTTTCTTTTCTTTCATTCTTTTGTTTTGTTTTTTGTTTTTAGAGACAGGGGTTCTCTGTGTAGCCCTGCCTGTCCTGCAACTCACTCTGTAGACCAGTCTGGCCTTGAACTCAGAAATCTGCCTGCCTCTGCCTTCTAAGTGCTGGGATTAAAGGCATGCACCACCACTGCCCAGCCCTCAAAAGCCTCTTGACTGATAAAAGTACACTACATGGGCTTCAGCATAGAGTTTCCCTCTATGCTTATAGCTCCTTATCTCCATGTCTGCTTGTAAATACCCTGTGCCTGAACAGCAGTATTAAGGGTGGAGCTCTAAACTCTGGAAGTAAGGCTAGAAGGCAAGGACAAGGTGCCCTAGCAAATGTCCATTTTCTGTGTAGGCACTAAGTAGTGAACAGAAGAGGGAAGCAGATGCTGTGGTACACTGTTCTTGAGACATTTATACAACCTTGGACTTAGGATTGCTGCTCTCAACTGGAGCCTTTTTTCCAGACCACAATGGCAATCTCTGAAAGACAACATTTCTCCTGTGTTTTCTTATTCATTTTGTGTCCACACATCATTATGTTGAATGTGTTTAGAATTGTCTTACAGGGTTTATTCTTACCTGTTCCTTAGTGATTTGTGCCCAACAATGCCAAGCCCTTATTAGCTCGAGTGAACTGGCTTCTCTGCCTGCTCATCTCCACTTTGTAAGTGACCTTCAGATAAAGGATGCTTCCTGGACTCCTTCTCATTCACTTGCTCATTGGTTTAGAACAGCCTCTTGCACTTATTAAATGCTTTGAAATAAGTAGAGGGGTCAGTGATGGTGCAAGAGCAGTAGAAGGAACAAGAATGCAGGGAAAGTTTGGAGGTTCTTACAAGAGTAAAACTCTAGCATGTGGGAAAATTCTAATTTCAGGTGTCTTCATGCCCTCCTGCATTTCGCTATGAAGGTTGCAACAAGCTAAATTGAATGATAGGAATTGTAGCATGGTGGGATAGTGAGCATCCCTGCCCACTTCCTAGAGCCTGACTTCAATTATCTGTCTGAAAAAAAATAAATGTATTATTTTAACAAATGTGTTGCTGAGATACATTTGAACGCTAAAGTATAGCCATTCCTGCATATATAGCATTACATCAAAAATAACATGGTATGAAAAGGAAGTCCTTATTTCTCAGGGGACACAGCAGTGCTCTAGCAAAACAGACATCTCTGATGATCAGGACAAAGGGACTAAAAATGCTTTTATATTTAATTTTGTGGAATCATGTGTTGCTGTGGAACCTGTGTAGAAGAAGAAAATAAAATCTTCCAATAAAAGAAAAGGAAACAGGTCGTGGGAGAGAGCACCCTCTGGGTCAATCTGATATCTGGCCTGGAAGTGTTTGCAGACCCAGACATGTGAAGGTAGAGAACACGGACATGATGTTTGTACAGATGGGGATCCTTATCCTACTGCTTCAGCCCTGGAAATATGACATCACAAAAAGCAGTGAGAGAGAAACAACCACTTAACTCTGCCTGGATCTTTCCTCTGAGCCAAATGGACGCAGCTAGGGCCTGCCCTGGTCTTCACACACACCAGGACTTTAAGATCGCATCTGGGTTACATGTGAGTGCAGTGCAGAGGTGGTGTTGGGAGCAGTGGGTCAGCAGTTGCCAGCAGGGACAGGATCCCAGAACTCTGCCCCACCTCCCAGCCAGAGCACCCTCCACCCTGCCATCTATCATCTGAGCCCAGCTCGCCCAGGACTTTAAGATCACATCAGGAGCTCAGGGCTCAGGCCTCAGGTGCTGTGCACTCTCTTAGGCTCCTTTGGGACCCTCCAAGCTATCTGGGGACCTCAACTGAGCAGGGGGACAAAGCCTCTGTTCTAGCCCAATCTCGTGGAACTTGAGACACCAGCCCTGAGATTGATAGTGGCCCAGGGCAGGACAGCCCCTCCCTTCCGGTCTGGTCCGGCCCACCCAGCACCAGCTCAGGTCTCCACACAGGTGCTGTGTACTCTCCTAGGCTCTTTCGGGACTCTCCAAGCTATCTTGGGACCTGAGGTGAGCAGGGGAACACAGCCTCTGTTCCGGCCCAATCTCGTGGAACTTGAGACATCAGCCAGGAGATTGATAAAGGCCCAGGGCAGAACAGCGGGTCCTTTCTGGTCTGCACCAACGCCAGGTCTCCTCGGGCAGAGATGGCAGGAGGCAAGCACAAGAACAGAAACAACAGAATCCAAGGGTACTTGGCATCACCAGACCCAAAATCACCCACCCCATCAAGTCCTAGATACAAGAGCACACCAGAAAAACAGGACATGGATATAAAGTCACTCATCATGATGATGATGGAGGACTACAAGAAGGAAATACAAGAAAATGCAGATAAACAAGTGGAAGCATTTAAAGAGGAAAAACTTAGAGAGGTACAGGAAAACACAGAGAAACAACTAGAAGCATTTAAAGAGGAAATACGTAGAGAGTTACAGGAAAACAATACCAAACAGGTGATGGAATGGAACAAAACCATCCAGGACCTAAAAATGGAAGTAGAAACAATTAAGAAAAAACAAAAGGAGATAACCCTGGAGATAGAAACCATAGGAAAAAAATCAGGAACCATAGATATGAGCATCAGCAACAGAATACAAGAGATAGAAGAGAGAATCTCAGGCACAGAAGATTCTATAGGGAGCATAGACAAGACAATCAAAGAAAATGCTAAAGGCAAAAAGATTCTAACACAAAATATCCAGGAAATCCAGGACA
>LR751585.1:80000-95760 GCA_902729485.2 Mus minutoides | reverse complement strand
TGTGCCAGCCCAGGCTACTATACCCAGCAAAACTCTCATTAACCATAGACGGAGAAACCAAAGTATTCCACGACAAATTCAAATTCATACAATATCTTTCCACGAATCCAGCCCTTCAAAGGATAATAACAGAAAAACACCAATACAAAGACGGAAACTCTGCCCTAGAGAAAGCAAGAAAGTAATCCTTCAACAAACCTAAAAGAAGACAGCCACAAGAACAGAATCCCAACTCTAAAAACAAAAATGACAGGAAATGTAAATTAAGAAAATATCTAATAAAAAAATTGGAAAAAAAAGAAAGTATAAACAAGCACAAAATTTAAAAAAAAAACCACTCATTATCCTTTTTAATCTCCTATCTAAAGTATTTATTCCTGTTGAGAACTGTTATGAATATAAAACCAATGAAATGAGTCAGGCCATTTAATTTCTGTGACTGGTACAATGAGCCACCATTGACTGAATACACAGTAAATGTCATTCTTTCATAATTCTGTAAAATATTTCCCATGGATAGATACTTAGATATTTTAAAGTAGTCAAAATACACGTGGGCATTAATATTTTGAAAACACATCATCAAGTACAAGATATGATATTTTTTAAACTAACAAAAACAATTACAATAATATGAATTTTGATAAAATTTACAAAATTCATCTCCATGCTTCCAGTCATGGTAGCCATAAAACCAGTTCTACAAATCTTTGTTAGACCTATTTTCTAAGTGCTAGAGAGATGGAAAAAGATTCCAGAACATTGTCTGGTCTTCTTTGAGAAACCATACAGTGGCTCAGAACAACCTCTTTAGCTCCAGTCAGCAAGTCGATGTTTGGAGCTCTCTCCAGTCTCTAAGGCAAAGGACATGCACATGTTGCACAGCCCTCAATGCAGACAAAATATTCATTCCCAGTAAATTAATACAAATATAGAAATGTTTGTAAGAATCCCTTCCAGAATGGCAAGTGGAAAAAGAGATGTCTATAGCAATGTAATTGGCTAAAGTCTTTCTCTCTCTCTCTCTCAGTTCAAGACTCTATGTCACCTGGAAGACTATCTGACAACTATCACATGCTTAAACTGCTTTGTGGAATTTTGTCTTACACACAATATTGGAGAATTGAGATATCTTTGACACCTATTGGCCATTTAAATTTAAATTAAAGTGACATTTTCTCAATTTCTCCCACTGAGCATGCCAACATTCAACCAGAAGCCCATCCTTGTGAATCAGCACCAGGGGGCTAAAAGTTGCATAACCAAGGGTCAGAAATTCTTGAGTATTTGCCATCAATGTATTGGCCCTTGAAGAGAGACTTAAAATTAGAGAAAAGGTACAATCTGTCCAGTAGAAAAAAACAAAACAGAGCATCAGAAGGAGGACACTTTGAGCAGCTCTCAGCTCAGGAGGAGTTCTGTAGAGAAGCTTGGAGTTCTGAAGGTAGAGGACATGCTGGTGGTGTTTGTGGAGAAGAAATACCATGTAGCTACTGGCCCCTCCCATGGCACCCTGAAACACTGTATCTCTCAGGACCATGAGAGGGAGAAAAATCCATTTTATTTCTTGACTTTCTAGCATTAAATAGCAATTGTCATTATTCTTAAGCTGTGATATATTCAGACCTGTACTTGTGATAGAATGGATTAGGTTCATACTTATTAAAGCATTGAGCATCCAAAAGTATAGAAAGAATAAAAGGATGTGCCATGAAGACCTTGGCCTGAGTCTGCTCCACCTAGATCCTCTGGGACTGATGATGATGGCCTGGACCACAGTGAGGAGACTGCTGGTGCAGATGGAGAGGCCCCGGGCCACCCTCCCCAGGTAAACGATGATCTTACACCCTATGGCATCTAGGAAGTTTCTCAAACCAAAAGCTGCTACTGTCTTTGGCAGTCCTTTTGTAAGAAGGATTATGATGTTTGTAAAAGCCATGTGGATGAGAATGAGCTGTACAGATTTCTTCTCAGGGTTTCCCCACCAACTGAACATATAATTCACAGAAACAGACATGTTCCCCAGAGTGCCAACCACAGTTATAAAGATGAAAATAATTTTTTCAGTATAATTTAAAACCATTTCTTCCTTCCTAGTTAGAAAAACTTGTATCCAGGATGCATACACTTTTGAAGAAAACATCAGTAATTCTAGACATGGATCCAATCAGCACATTTTGCAATAACATTTTCTGAAGTTCACAAAGCAGCCATAGACTCAGGTAATGTTGTCGAAGAGGTTCCTGTAATTTCTCCTGTTTCCTGTGGCCTCTGGAATATTTTGTGTGCTTTGACAGGTGATATAGGTATCTGGTATTCAAAGCAAAATTGAAAGGAAAATGATTTTGAGCATTGCAACTTAATAGACAACTTCAACATTGCTTCTGTGTTTGTGTGTGTGTGTGTGTGTGTGTGTGTGTGGGTGGGTGGTTGTGTGTCTGTCTGTCTGAATGCATGCATTACCCATGTTATTACTTAGCATTGTTAAATTGAAATCCAAATTCTCCTAGCCAAAAAAAAACTTCCTCTTATTTTCATTCTATTCTTTATATTTCCCCAGCGAATTCCCAAAGCCCCAAGTTTGTACTGAACCTGGCTGCCTTCCCCACATCATATGTAGAAACTGGGAAACCCTGAAGGTCAACACCTGCAACATCTGTCACATTTGGATACTTTACCTTCTACATCTCTTCTCCTTTTTTGATATTCCTTTCTTATTAGCACCTTGAGTAGTACAATTTCTAGAATTGTATTTGACAGCAAAGCTTTATAACTCCAATATCTAAATCTTAACATGTTAATTTTTGTAGTAACCATTATGTGATTTCCATCTGAATGAATGTTTACTAGGTATGTTTAAAGATAGTCCTCAGTGTAGAGTCAAATTGTGTAACGTTTCCTGATAAAGCCCCCAGTTAAAGGTGAATAACCAAAAGATGTCCTGTGTGAAAAATTCATGTAACTACCAGGTTGCAGCCAGGATCAGTGCCCTGTAGAACCCTGGGAGGCTTCCTAGGAAAGTGAGTACCAGGGGACAGTGATACATACCATTGGATGAGTCAGAGCATCTGTGACCCCAAGTGGGACCTCAGCACATCTAATAGAGCATGGCGCAAACTTGTACTAACTGTTGCTGCAGGGAGAGATGGAAGGGGATTAATGAGTTGTTAGATGCTTCCCTGAAATGAATGAAGTTTTTGAGTTATTGGTTCTTAATCTGTCTGTATGCAGTAGCATATAACAGGTTGGGACACACAGTTGTGAGCAGGGACTCTCCGATCTAAGATGTCATGGTGTCATTTGCCTCTGTGAGGGCTTGTGAGCAGCAGATATGTCAGTTTGCTTTACAGCCTCCTTCTCCCTCTTCTTTTCCAACGTGTTTGTCAGGAAGGCTGCTTTGTTCTGCACCAAGCTGATTCCAGGACTTAGTCCTCTGCAGGATGTTACTCTCCATGTTTAAAAGCTCTATTTTCATTTCTCAGGAATTTATAGTACGCTTTGGGTACTTTTCTAGTATCAGAGGAATCTAGATGCTTCAGTGGTTCCTTCGTGCAAACCTCACAGGATTGCCTTGAATGTCTTTGTCCTTCTGCTCTCAAATGTGACATTTGGGAACCTAGCCTTGTTGCTCAATTTGTTCCATGTGGCTTCATGACTCCAGAAATTTCACGTATTTCAGGTATTGCTTTTCAACTGCTCCCTCCCCCCGAACAAACGGGTAAGTGATGCCTATACCAGTGTATTTTAGACATCACAATACCGTTCTGAATATCTCCATACAATAAAGTAAGCTCTGGACATTAATAAAAAGCTAATAAGCATTCATTATTGATTTTTAGAATGAACATTTAAATATTGGAGTCTGAAAAAATTGCTGCAATCAATAACCCCAAGTCCTCATAGAAAACACTAACATTTTTCTCTCTTTGTTGAATACTAGCTTTCCTGGGGCATCCTCTATTTCAAGTTGTCTATTTCCAAACTTTAAATCATATTTGAGTCCAGCAACTGGACCTCTTGATAAAATAATTATTTTCTACTGAAATAGTCTGTCAGAAATGTTAAGGAAATTAATTTGAAAGACAGGATGGGCTTGTGTTAAGATAGATAGATGGTCCCCTGGTTGGTTTAAGCACACCTCCCAAATCTGATGTACACTGTATTCATCTATCCTGATTTTCTAAAAGCAAGCCAGAAAACAATCATACAAAACAAAGCAAACAAACAAAAAGAATGTTGCTCTTTGCTGCTCAGTTCTGGGGCAAAGTTAAGATGAGTTGTTTCCAGATGTGCTAGTTCACAGCCTGGATCCTTATTGCAGGAATTCTCAAGATGGTCTTGATAACTGCTATACTTTGTTGTATATAATTCTCCCCATGCACCAGGCATAAAATGACTGAAGTTGAAATAAGTATTTATAATATTACATGATATAATGAAGAGACTATAGGATGAATCCAGAAGGAAATACTTCAAATCAGAAATAATAAAACTACTGTGAAAGAAAATATGTGCCCATACTTGAAAACTAGACATGCATCAGAAGTGAAAATTACAAACTTTACAAACACCACTGAGTCTGTTGGAGTCACAATAAATTTAAATGGAGTCACAAACATCAACCTAAATTTATTTGTAAATCTTTATCTTTTTTTTTTCATTTGAGACAAAGCTAACTTCTGTAAACCATTGAAAAATAATTATTTTTGCCTCAGTCTCTCCAGTGTTGACATTCCTGGGATGTCTCATTACTGTCTCACATTGATTACAGACATCTGAAAATCTTGTATATCATACTGATTACTCTGATAAAGGTAAGGAGATAAAAACTCAATCAGAGCTCTGTTCTGACTCAGCCTAAAGATCAACAACAGTTGCCTCAACATATCTGTCCCATTTCTGTATCCCCAAGAACTTGTCTTCTTGATCTTTTTAGAACCAGGAATCAGGCTTCATATGGGCAGAAGGAAAGTGGAGGACCCCAGGCTCACAGAGTCTTTCAACTACTCCATGTCTTAAGCAAATAGAGAGAGAGAGACTTCATCTTTAATGCATCTCTCCATGGCACAGCAGAGGGCATCTGAGATCTTACCTCCATGTACTCACCTGGACCTCTGTGGTGCAGACAGGCTCTGGAGCAGCTCAGGGAAGGCGACACTTGCCAGGTTATATTTGTACTGCAAGGATCTGTGGGGCTCTTGTCTGCCATCAGGTACTGCAGACTTCAGGTTTCATGATGTCACAGTGTCAGGGGGAAGGAAGGTCACTGCAGAGCCCCAGTCCCTGATGTACAGCTGCCCTCTCTCCCACAGTTACATCATCTATCTTGCTCAGAAGTTATTTGCAGCTTCATTAGGGTTTAATTGTTTTGAGAGGAAGGGTGAGAGGTAAGAAAATGAACAACTAACTATGTTTCTGTGTACTGAGCTTCCTGCATTTCCAGAGGACTGTGTATATTGAATTAGGCCCTGTGCTTGGTCCTTCAGTCTCTGTGAGCTCAAATGTACTTTGCTTAGGTGATTCAGAGGCCCTTGTTCCCTTTGTTACCTTCATCCTCTCTGACTCTGAAGATGTTTCTGCCTCCTCTTTCAAGAAATTTTATTGTTCTAATGTGAAAAATTTAACTGAGACCTCTCATAGTCACTCACTTTCTGACTATAATTATGCTTTGTGTTTTTATCTGCTCTGGAAGAAGCCTCTATGATGATGGCTGGATAACACACTTATATCAGTATGGAATAATATCATTAGGAGTCATTTTATTGGTACTTAAAAAAATACCAGTTATATTAGGGATTGCCTTAGGTATGTGGACTCTCTAGTAAGTCTAGTGAAAAAAAAAATCTGCCCTTAAAGTAAATCTAGCACATTTTAGTTATCTTAATAAGTTTCTTCCACCATTGCTTTGGCATATTGTTCAGACAGGATAGATTGTAGATCAAGATTTTGTGCCAGGGATGCTGCCCAGGTTACTCTATCTGGAGCCAGGAAGGGCATCTTCCCACACAGAGGTTGTAAGAAAGCATGGGATCCTCTGAAAGTAGAGTTATGGGAGGTTGTGAACCAACATGTGGGTGTTAAGAACCCAACATGAGTCTTCTGCCCAACTATCAAGTGCTCTTAATTGCTAAACTATCTCTCTAGCCCCACTAGCAAGGATCATGACCATCCCCATCCATATTGATTACCAGCATGGCTGAATAGAACCCTACATTCTCACAAGAATTATTTCTGTGAATTTATTTGGTTCACAACATTTTCTTCATATGGTGCTCATATTGATCCAGTTCATGTTCTCCACACCTATATCTAGATATGTGAGTATCATTTTGTTGTGTTAGTCTCTTTAATTCCTCTCAGACACAGCTTGACTCTACAATGTCAGTGTATATCAAAACTATATACACAAATGTTTGTGGAACATATATTTTATTTTTTAAAATGCAAGAGAAAAATATTGGCAATGAACATTCTGGAATGAAATGTGTCAGGTGACACACTGACTCCACGTTTTGTCCATTAACCACCAGTGACAAAAATTGCAAACTCTGTGCACACTCTTGAGGTCTCTGGAGAAACAGCCCTTCTCCACAAGAATGCCATAAACTGGACAGTATTTTGATGTTTCAAACGCCCATGAGTATCTTCCAACCCCACAATAAGGAATGTTGCATGCTTCACCCCTCCATTTTTTGAGAGTTTCAACTTTTGACTAGAGAACTGTTTATTTGGCCTTCCATCAGATACTGGGACTCCTTCAGTTACTGTAGAGATATTTCTGTTTCTCCTCAGGTAGGAAGGGCAGTGAGCTGTTGGATAGCTTTAGTGAAGAGCCTTTTTTGATCTTTTGGCCCCCAGGGAAGTGTACACACACCAAGGATAGGTGCCTCTCTGGGAATTTTACAGTAAAAGAAGACTAGAAGACTCGTGGTTGGTGTACATTTAGATCCTCTGTGTCCTCCTGGTCTGGAAATTTTAGTGTCCTCTTTTCACTTTTTCTTTTCTTTCATTCTTTTGTTTTGCTTTTTGTTTTTAGAGACAGGGTTTCTTTCTCTGTGTAGCACTGGCTGTCCTGCAACTCACTCTGTAGACCAGCCTGGCCTTGAACTCAGAAATCTGCCTGCCTCTGTATTCCAAGTGCTGGGATTAAAGGCATGCACCACCACTGCCCAGCCCTCAATAGCCTCTTGACTGATGAGAGTGCACTACATGGGCTTCAGCAAAGAGTTTCCCTCTATGCTTATAGCTCCTTATCTCCATGTCTGCTTGTAAATACCCTGTGCCTGAACAGCAGTATTAAGAGTGGAGCTCTAAACTCTGGAAGTAAGGCTAGAAGGCAAGGACAAGGTGCCCTAGCAAATGTCCATTTTCTGTGTAGGCACTAAGTAGTGAACAGAAGAGGGAAGCAGATGCTGTGGTACACTGTTCTTGAGACATTTATACAACCTTGGACTTAGGATGGCTGCTCTCAACTGGAGCCTTTTTTCCAGACCACAATGGCAATCTCTGAAGGACAACATTTCCCCTGCATTGTCTTATTCACTTTGTGTCCACCCATCATTATGTTGAATGTGTTTAGAATTGTCTTACAGGGTTTAGTCTTACCTGTTCCTTAGTGATTTGTGCCCAACAATGCCAAGCCCTTATTAGCTCGAGTGAACTGGCTTCTCTGCCTGCTCATCTCCACTTTGTAAGTGACCGTCAGATAAAGGATGCTTCCTGGACTCCTTCTTCTTTACTTGCTCATTGGTTTAGTACAGCCTGTTGCACATACTAAGTGCTTTGAAATAAGTAGAGGGGTCAGTGATGGTGCAAGAGCAGTAGAAGGAACAAGAATGCAGGGAAAGTTTGGAGGTTCCTACAAGGGTAAAACTCTAGCATGTGGGAAAATTCTAATTTCAGGTGTCTTCATCCCCTCCTGCATTTCTCTATGAAGGTTGCAACAAGCTAAATTGAATGATAAGAATTGTAGCACGGTGGGATAGTGAGCATCCCTGTCCACTTCCTAGAGCCTGATTTCAATTATCTGTCTGCAAAAAATTAAATGTATTATTTTAACAAATGTGTTGCTGAGATACATTTAATACTAAAGTATAGCCATTCCTGCATATATAGCATTACATCATAAATAATATGGTATGAAAAAGAAGCCCTTATTTCTCAGGGGACACAGCGGTGCTCTAGCAAAACAGACATCTCTGATGATCAGGACAAAGGGTCTGAGCCAAGCATAACTAAGGACTGAAAATGCTTTTATATTTAATTTTGTGGAATCATGTGTTGCTGTGGAACCTGTGTAGAAGAAGAAAATAAAATCTGCTCAATAAAAGAAACGGAAACACGTCGTGTGAGAGAGCACCCTCTGGGTCAATCTGATATCTGGCCTGGAATTGTTTGCAGACCCAGACCTGTGAAGGTAGAGAACACGGACATGATGTTTGTACAGATGGAGATCCTCAACCTACTGCTCCAGCCCATCAGGCCCTGGAAAATGACATCACAAAGAGCAATGAGATAGAGAAACAACCACTTAACTCTGCCTGGGTGGCAGCATATAGCAATGCCCAGTAAACATCCCAACTACTGAGCCGTGTGCTTTACTGCCTGCTGTGATATAGTGCAGCAGGTTGGAGCTTAGGAGGGAATTAATTGTGCAAAGGAGGAGAAAGTCAAGAAAATGACATGCAGTGTATGGTTAGAGCTTTCTTGAAAGAGTGATCCTGAGAATGATAGTGACAGCTGGACCATTCTGAAGAGACACGTGGTGCAGATGGAGACGCCATTGGCAACCCTTTATAGTTAAATTTTAGCTTTACAAAAAACATCACCTAGGGAATTTCTGAAATAAAAAATTGTGACCATACTTCTGATCCCTTTGCGATAAATAATGATTAATAATAATAATAATAATAATAATAATAATAATAATAATAATAATACTTTAATCTCTGGTTCAGGTCATTTTAAATCATCTTAATGCCCCAAAATAGGACAATTCTTTTGAGAAATGCAAGCAACTAAACATGATATGGTTCAAGCCTGTGTAGTTTCTGTTTTTAGGGGGGAAATGCCTAGCATATTATGAAAATGCACAGAATTATTTGCTTGTAAATACCTTTGTTTTTTTCTTGTGACCCTACTCCCCTGTTTTGCTTTCTTTGACATGGAGATTATATTAACATTTGCTGATGCCTTCACAGAAGACAGTTCTATATATTCTCCATCGCTCAATTTATTTTTATGAGAACATTCCAAAGGCAGTATTAGTCAATTTCTATGCCATGATATTGAACATCACCTTAGATGCTTCCCTTCTGAGATCTGTTTTCCATCCTGTACACACTCATCTTTCAGGTAACTATTAACCTAGCAAAAATTGTAGCTCCTCAAAGAAGTATAATACTTGACAAATGAAAAAAGGACATGCCCATTACAATTGTAAAGCACATCCATGATGAACCCACAATGTTTATAAGAAATTATTTGATTTGGCAGATAATTTTTCAAAATAAGGCATATCCCTACCACTAACCACACTATAATATCATATTCAATGATTACATCAATATGTTTTGGATAATTTATCCATCATATTATTAGAACCATTCAGTAACATTGCACTGACCCTATTTAAAAAATTAAGCAAAGAATCTTTCATTGAAGTGAATGTAGGGTCAGATTAAACTCTTTGATGATAAGGAGCTGGATAATGCCCTGGAGAGCATCTGGGCATTAACAAAAGAGAGTAGCTAGGATATAAAATTAACTCAAACAAATCAATGGCCTTTCTCTACACAAAGGATAAAAGGGCTGAGAAAGAAATTAGGGAAACAACACTCTTCACAATAGTTACAGATACTATAAAATACCTTGGTGTGACTCTAACTAAGGAAGTGAAAGATCTGTATGACAAGAACTTCAAGTCTCTGAAGAAAGAAATTGAAGAAGATCTCAGAAGATGGAAAGATCTCCCATGTTCATGGATTGGCAGGATTAATATAGTCAAAATGGCTATCCTGCCAAAAGCAATCTACAGATTCAACGCAATCCCCATCAAAATTCCAACTCAATTCTTCACTGAGATAGAATGGGCAATTTAAATTCATCTGGAATAATAAAAAACCTAGGATAGCAAAAAACTATTCTCAACAATAAAAGAACCTCTAGGGGAATCACCATGTCTGACATTAACTGTACTACAGAACAATTGTGATAAAAACTGCATGGTACTGGTACAGCAACAGACAGATAGATCAATGGAATAGAATTGAAGACCCAGAAATGAACCCACACACCTATGGTCACTTCATCTTTGACAAGAGAGCTAAAACCATCCAGTGGAAGAAGGACAGCATTTTCAACAAATGGTGCTGGCACAACTGGCGGTTATCATGTAGAAGAATGGGAATTGACCCATTCTTATCCCCTTGTACAAAGCTTAAGTCTAAGTGGATCAAAGACCTCCACATAAAACCAGAGACACAGAAATTTATAGAGGAGAAAGTTGGGAAAACCCTCAAAGATATGGGCACAGGGGAAAGATTCCTAAACAGAACAGCAATGGCCTGTGCAATCAGATCAAGAATTGACAAATGGGACCTTATGAAATTGCAAAGCTTCTGTAAGGCAAAAGACACAGTCAGCAAGACAAAAGGCCACCAACAGATTGGGAAAGGATTTTTACCAATCCTAAATCTGATAGGGGATTAATATCCAACATCTACAAAGAGCTAAAGAAACTGGACTCCAGAAAAATGAATAACCCCATTAAAAAATGGGGTACAGAGCTAAACAAAGAATTCTCAACTGAGGAATACCGAATGGCTGAGAAACATCTGAAAAAATGTTCAACATCCTTAATCATCAGGGAAATGCAAATCAAAACAACGCTGAGATTCCACCTCACACCAGTCAGAATGGCTAAGATCAAAAATTCAGGTGACAGCAGATGCTGGCGAGGATGTGGAGAAAGAGGAACACTCCTCCATTGCTGGTGGGATTGCAAGCTTGTACAACCACTCTGGAAGTCAGTCTGGCGTTATCTCAGAAAATTAAGTGTTGTTCTTAATAGCTGAGTCATATTCCATTTGTGTAAACAAAACACATTTTCTGCATGCTTTCTTCTGTCCTGGGACATCTGGATTGTTTCTAGCTTCTGGCTATCATAATTAACATGCTATGAGCATAGTGGAATGTGTGCCCCTGTGGCATGGTGGGGCATCTTTTGGGTATATGTCCAATAGTGGTATAGCTGAGTCTTCAGGTAAATTTATTTCCAATTTTCTGAGAAACCTCCAGATTGATTTCCAGAGTGGTTGTACCAACTTGCAATCACATCAGCAATAAAGGAGTGTTCCTCTTTCTATACATCCTTGCCAACATGTGTTGTTGCCCGAGTTTTTGATCTTAGCCATTCTGTTTAATGTAAGATAGAATCTCAGGATTGTTTTGATTTGCATTTCCCTGATTACTAAGGACTTTGAACATTTTTTAAGTGCTTCTCAGACATTTGAGATTCCTCTGTTGTCAATTCTGTTTAGTACTATACCTCATTTTTTGATTGGGTTGTGTGGTTTCTTGGTGGTTAGTTTCTTGAGTTCTTTATATATTTTGGATATTAGTCCTCTACTAGATATGAAGTGAGTGAAGATTTTTTTTTTCCCTATCTGTAGATGGCCAATTTTTCCTATTGGCTATGTCCTTTGCCTTACAGAAGCTTTCCAGTTTTATGAGATCCCCCTTTGGAACTAGAAAATATCACGCTGAGTGAGGTAACTTAGACCCAAAAGGACATGCATGGTATATACACACTAATAAATGGATATTAGCAAAAAAAAGTGTATAAAATACCCAGAATACAATCCACAGAATTCAAGAAGGCTAACAAGTGAGGATGCCTCAATCCCACTGGGAGGGAGAAGAAAGCAATCACAGGAGTAGAGGGGCAGTTAGAGATGGAGGAACCTGGGTGAAAAGGGGACAGAAATGGGAAGAGGGAAACAAGATTGGGTATGGGGGTGGGGGTGGGGGTGTGCGGAGCAGGAGTAAAGCCCTTAGGGCCAGCTGAAAGAATGAAAACAACTAACCTTGAGAGATTGGGGGTGGGGGGCTCTAGAAAGTACCAAAGACATGGGAGGCAAGAGACTCTCAAGTCTTAAAGGAAGGGACCTTAGAAGAAATGGCCTACAGTAGGCAGAGGGAACTTGGACAATCCTCCTCCAGTAGGAAGACAGGATATCAAGTGGAGGTTGCCATCCCACAATCAAAAACTATGACTCAGAACTGCTCCTGTCTGAAAGTGCTGCAGGGACAAAAATGGAGAAGAGTCCGAGGAAAAGGAAGCTTGGCCCCAAATTGGGATCCAACTCAGGTGGAGGCCCCACAGTCTGACACTATTACTGATGCTATGGTGTGCTAACAAACAGGGGCCTATCATGACTGCCCTCGGAAAAGCCCAACAAGCAGCTGAGTCAGATGCAGATATTTACACCTAATTAGTGGAGGACAAAAGCCGGTGACTCCTGTGACTGAATTTGGGAAAAGCTGAAAAAAGCTGAGGAGGAGGGCAACCCTAGAGAAAGATCAGCAGTCTCAACTAATGTGGACCCCCCAGGATCTCTCAGACACTGAGCCACCAACCTGACAGGGTACACCAGCTGATGTGATGTGAGGTCCCCAACATATAGAGCAGGGGACTGCCAGGTCTGAACTCAGTCAGAGAAGATGCACCTAACCCTGGAGAGACTTGGAGACCCAGGGAGTAGGGAGATCTGGTGGAGTGGGGTTGGGTAGGGACATCCTCTTGGAGATGGGGGGTGGGGAGAAGGTGTGGGATATGGAAGAGTCCAAGGGAAGATGGTGAGGGAGACAAAGTCTGGACTGTAAAAGAGATTAAAAAATAGATTTTTAAAAAGAGTATTGTTTCCATAATTTCTTTCTCAGTACATTTATCATTCGTGTATAGGAGGGCTACTGTTTTGTTTTGTTTGTTTTTTGTTTTGTTTTGTTTTTTGTTTTTTTGTTTTTTGAGTTAATTTTGTATCTAGCCACTTTGCTGAAGGTGTTTGTCTGCTGTAGTAGTACCCTGATAGAAATTTTGGGGTTACTTATGTATACTATCATATCATTATACTATCATAGAAAATATTGATACTTTGACTTCTTTCTTTCCAATTTATCCGCTTGATCTCCTTTAATTGTTTTATTGCTCTAACTAAAACTTCAAGTACTATATTGAGTAGATACAAACAAACCTGTCTTCTGCTTGATTTTAGTGGAATTGCCTTAAGTTTCTTATTATATAATTTGATGTTGGCTATCGGCTTGCCATATATTGATTGCCTTTTCTGTGTTTAATACATACTTTTTATCCTTGATCTCTTTGAGACCTTTTATCATGAAGGGGTGTTGAATTTTTTTTCAAAGGCTTCTTCAGCATTTAATAAGATGATTATGTGAGCGTTTTTCTTTCAGTTTGTTTATAGAGTGGATTACATTGATGAAAATTATTATGTTGAACCATGCCTGCATCTCTAGGATGAAGCCTATTTGATCATGGTGGATGTTTTTGATGTGTTCTTGGATTCTGGCTGCAAGTATTTTATTGAAAATGTTTACATGAGTGTTCATAAAGGATATTGGTCTGAAATTTCCTTTCTTTGTTGAATCTCTGTGTGGTTTAGGTATCAGGGTGACTGGCCTCATAAAACAAATTTGGGAGTGTTCCTCTGTTTTCTTTTTGTGGAACACTTTGAGGAGTATTTGTATTAGCTCTTTAAAGGTCTGTTAGAATTCTACACCAAAACCACCTGGCCCTGAGCTGCATTGTTATTGTTGTTGTTGTTGTTGTTTTTAGCCTTTTAATTACTGCTTCTATTTTCTTAGGGGTTATAGCTCTATTTAGATTTTTTACCTGATCTTGATTTCGTTTTGGTAAGTAGTATTTACAAGAAAATTATCCATTTCATTTAGCTTTTTAACTTTATGGAGTACATGTTTTTGAAATAACATTTAATGATTTTTGGATTTCCTCTGTGTTTGTTGTTATGTCCTTCTCTTCATTTTTGATTTTGTTAATTTGGAAATTCTCTGTTTTTTAGTTAGTTTGGTCAAGGTTTTGTCTACCTTGTTGATTTAATGAAAGAACTAACTCTTCACTTCATAGATTCTTTGTATTTTATTTTATTGTATTTATTTATTTTATGTATTCTTTGTTTCTATTTTATTGATTTCATCCCTGAGATTATTTCCTGCCATCTATTTTTTTTTTTTTGGCATGTTTGCTTCTTTTTGATCTAAAACTTTTAGACATGCTGTTAAGTTGCTAGCTGGGAATCTCCTTAATTCTTTTTTTGTTTTGTTTTGTTTTGTTTTGTTTTTTGTTTTGTTTTGTTTTTCGAGATAGGGTTTCTCTGTGTAGCCCTGGCTGTCCTGGAACTCACTTTGTAGACAAGGCTGGCCTCAAACTTCCTTAATTCTTTATAAAGGCACTTAGTGTTAAAATTTTTCCTCTTAGCAGTGCTTTCATTGTATCCCATAATTTTGAGTATGTTCTGCATTATTTTTCATTGACTTCTAGAACATCTTTAAGTTCTTTCATTCTTTTTTGACCCAGAATTCATTGAGTAGAGAAGTTTTCAGTTTTAATGAATTTGTGGGCTTTCTACTGTTTATGTTCTTGTTGATTTCCAGTTTTAATCTATTAGGGTCTAATAAGATACACTGTGTTATTTCAATCTTCTTGTATGTGTTGAGGCTTGCTCTGTGACCAAGTGTATGGTCAATTTGGAAAAGGTTCTATGAAGTGCTGAGAAGAAGGTACATTCTTCTGTGTTTGGATGAAATGTTCTAAAGATATCTGTTAGGTCCATTTGATTCATAACCTCTGTTCATTTCATTTTTTCTCTGTTTAGTGTCTGTCTCAATGACTTGATCATTGGTAAGTGTGGGGGTATTGAAATTGTCCATGTTAATCTCTGGAGATCAATATGTGATTTAAGCTTTAGCAATATTTCTTTTATGAATATATGAATATATGAATATGAAACCCTTGCATTGGGGCATAGATGTTCAAAATTCAAACATCTCTTGGTGGACTTTTCCTTAATGAGCATGAAGTAATCATCCCCAACTCTTATGATTAATTTCAGTTGAAAGTCTATTTTATTAGATATTGGAATGACTACTTCAATATTTTTTTCATGAGTCCATTTGCTTGGAAAACATTTTCCAGCCCTTTAATCTAAGGAAATGCTTCTTTGTTGCTGAGCTGTTTCTTGTATACAGCAGAATGACAGATGCTGTTTAGGCATCCACTCTGTTAGCCTGTGCCTTTTATTAAGGAATCGAGTCCATTGGTATTGAAAGATATTGGTGAGAAATGGTTGTTAATTCTTTCTTTTGTGATGATGGTTGAGATGTCCAGCGGCTATGGAGAATTGGGTATACCTGGAAGGAGAACTGGGGATGGAATTAGGATGGGTGAATGGAAATAAGGAACCAAGACAAAGTTTCTCTGATCATGGCTCAAATTTTAATTTTTCAGCTCTGCGTTTATATAGGCAAAACCCCCCAAAAAAACATCCCTTTGTTTCAGCTGGACTGAGTTTCAAAGTAAGCTCTTCAGCAGCTCAGAGGGTGGGCAGTCTCTCAACTCTCTAGCAAGAAGATGTAAATGTATCCAGGCCAGACATCTGGCTTCAGCCTCAGAGACTTGTTTAGCCAACTCAAGACTTGGGGAAGGGCACAAGGGAGGTAGTTT
>LR751585.1:0-77500 GCA_902729485.2 Mus minutoides | reverse complement strand
CAACCGCAGGTCCTTCCAAATGTTCTACCTTAGCACCTCCTTTCACACCACCTATTACTCATTCTAAGGCCATGACCAAGCCCCCAAGCTCTCCTCCTCTAGAAGAATCTGACCCAGCAACTGTCCATCCCCTAAGGGAAGTTTCAGTGGGGTAGATGGTCTTGTCAGTGTACATGTACCCTTCTCACTGAGTGAACTTTCTCAAATAGAAAAGAGGTTGGGCTCCTATACTTCCAATTCTTCCACCTTCATTAAAGAATTTCAGTATATTACTCAATCTTACAGCTTGACTTTCTATGTTATACACACACATAAAACTTACTAACAGTTTGCTTCCTGAGGAACGTGAGCAAGTTTGGGAACAAGCAAGAGTGTATGCAGATGAGATTGATCAAACAGATAGAGCATATCCAATCAGAATGGAGACAATACCTGACCTGGATCCTCAATGGAATTATAATCCCACAGGTGGTATTCTAGCCAGGGACAGGTTAGTTACATGTCTTTTGGTGGTCCTGAGAAAAGAAGTTTTAAAGCCAGTAAATTTTGAAAAACTTCAAGAGGTTGTTCAAGATAAACAGGAAAATCCATCTCAATTTTTAGAACACTTTAAAGGGGCTTTATTACAGTATACCAACATGGACCCTGAAAACCCAGAAGGTAAACAACTCCTAATGACCTACTTCTTTTCTCAGAGCTACCCCCACATAAGAACTAAAATCAAAAAGCTGGAGAGGGGACCCCTAACTTCACAGGCAGAAGTCTTAGTGCTGGCCTTCAAAGTGTACCATGGGAGAGATGAGAGGGTCCTCAAACAAAAATACAATATACTGGCAAAGGCTGTCCTACCAGCTCCAGCCACTACCCCAAGCACATGGTCTTCTAAGACCCAGACACTACCAGGTACCTGTTACAGGTGCGGTCAACAAGGTCACTGGGCAAAAGCCTACCCTAATCCTCGAAAGCCAAAGGGGCCATGCCCTAGGTGCCATCAAGAGGGTCATTGGGCTGTCAATTGCCCTCATGTTACACAAAACAGAAGGACATCACTCCCAGATAACCCTCCAACTGATCTCCTATACTTGGCTATGGCCAACTAACGAAGCCCAGGCTCCTCTGACCTGACCATTGCCATCACAAATGGGGAGCTTAGGGTAGATATTGTGGAATGTAGGCCGCCCATCTCTTTCCTCTTGGACACTGGAGCCCCTGGTCCTAACGGAGTTTTGGGGGCCCACTTCTCCTTCTCATTTTCCTATTGTCAGGGGAGAAGGACACTTCCCTTATCAGACTCCACCACTTAGTTGCATCTTTTAGGGGTTTACCTCTCACCCATTCCATTTTGGTAGTGTCAACATGCCCTTTCCCCTTATTGGAAAGGATCTCCTAGCTAGACTGGGAGCCTCTACTTTTTTTGCTCTCCATATTTGACTAAACTCAAGCTCACCAGCAGTTCCTCTGCTCCTCCTCTTAGCCATACAACCTACTAACAATACCATGTTATTCCCTTTACCAGCCTCAGAGGTAGATCCCCGAGTCTGGGACAGCCAGAACCCCTTTGTTGCTAAACACCATTCTCCTGTTGTCATCCAATTATTGTACCCTACCAGGTACATCACCCAGGCTCAATACCCTCTCTCTCTCCAGAGTCTCAGGGGACGTAAGCCAATCATTTCTGACCTCTTGAGGGAAAAAAAAACCCTTTGACCTACTTCTTCCCCCTTTAACACCCCTATATTAGCAGTCAAGAAACCTAATGGTACCTATCACTTAGGCCAAGACCTCAGGCATATTAATTCCACAGTGGTACCTCTTCATCCCCTTGTGGCTAACCCTTACACTCCTCTTTCCACTATCCCCTTGGGAACTTCACATTTCTCAGTTCTAGATCTCAAGGATGCATTCTTTTCTATCCCTCTAGATGCCCAGTCACAAAACATATTTGCCTTTACTTGGACAGGTCCTGATACCCACTTTTTTACCCAACTTACCTGGACTCTTCTACCTCAGGGATTCCGGGATAGCCCACACCTTTTTGGGCAAGCCTTGGCTTCTGATTTATTATCACTGGTGGCTGTTGTTTTTTTCCACTTAATCCAATCTGAGTCATGGCACCAATTTTATGAATTAATTAATATCAAGCAATATTAATATATATTTTGATCGGGTAAACCAAATATCAGACCAGGCCAAGGTGGTTTCATGTGAGAGATGTTTATTGTGCAGAAGTAGGGGGACGGTGAAGTGGGTAGAAGGGCAGAGAAGAGGAAAAGAGAGTGTCCTGGTACTAACACATATGACATGAGAAAGTCAGAGAGAGAATAGGTTTCAGAAATCTGTCCTATGTCCTGAACACATTAGCAACAATGAAGGACATTAAGTTCTCTTTCCTCTCTGTGTATTGTCTGTCTTTGGTGCAGCAATCTGTCCGTGTACTAATGTATGTCTGTCTTTGTTTCGTTGTTTGAATGACTGTTATTCTATGTTTCATGTTCAAAAGAAAAAATGGTTAAAACTTTATCTGCTGGATATCCATCCCTTGATTTAGTTTAGCTTGATTAGAAGACGGTTTCAATTTGCACTTCAAAAGCTGATGCCCTGCACTGTAGCTAGGAATCAAGCACACTGGAAAAAAGCTGCTCTTAAAGGGGTTAAATAAGCTAATAGTTGTTTCTCCTAGAAAAAAAAAAAACAAACTACAATTGTGATTATTGGGTTCAGCAAGTGACAAGGTGCTATTCCTCTTGAAATTAGAGCTAGAAAATGCAAGAAAAATTTGTTTGTTTTAAATATATAAGATTTGTGTAGCCACTTTTTTTTTTCTTGTCTCAGACTGGTCTTAAAGGTATAAATATGTTCTGCATGTCTTGGTTATAGAGTATTGGCTTATAAGTTATTGGGTATGATTAAAAATTTGTAACATCAGTGACAAGAAAGTTAGCTTAAAACTGCTAACTCGGTTGGAATAATTTTAAACAACATGTGGCATGAGCCAAGCCAGGAAAACAGGTATCTAAATTGGGAAAATATTTTATGTAATTCTTATCCTAAAACTAGAGTAACGAGGGGAAAAGATTTAAAACAATGTCTCTTCAATGATGTATTACTGTCATGCATTCATATATAAGAACTGGCAGCCAAACTTTGTAACATGAAATTAATGCTCTTGGTATGGATTTTAAAGAGAATGGATTGTTTAAAATTGGGTTTTGCTTTCCAAAGTTATGGTTATGCTCTAATATTGGGGGAAAGAAAAAAACCTTTAAAATTATGGTTAAACTGCCAGTGTTCCATTAACTGAAGTTTGCAGTTTGATCACAGGCTCAGGATTTTTAACTCAGCCATATTTTAATTAAGAAAAAAAAATCAAGCAAGTGGAGGCTGCTGCTTACAGGAGACTACAGTAAACATTTATATTTTAATTAATGCAAAGCTCAGAGCAGCCTCAGGGGAGGCTTGTATGACATTTTTTTTTGTCTTGCAAATCCTGCCTAAGGAAGCTTTTTGGGCCTTCATATCCAGGGAACTGGGAATTTTTTTAAAGCTAAAACAGCATTATTACAGAAGTATCCAGGTGTTGTTCAAACCAAAGTTCAAACTTAAAAATGATACTGTCCCTTTGCATCTTGATGATTGTAAAGGGTTTGCTTTTAATCAGCTTGTAATTGTAAGGACTCCATGAAGTGATATCATTGGAAACTTTTGCCACAGGGAATGGCTAATAGCCCTTCATTATATAAAACAAATTATTGCTGCTTCAATACAAGAAGTTTGAATCCTTCGGTGTATATTATTCATTATATGGATATTTTATTAGCTAATCCCTCTGAAGAGGAATTTTACTACAAACCTTAGCTCTTATACAACAAGCTTTAAAATTTTGGGGAGTAGTTGTTGCTCCAGAAAAGATTGAAAGACATTTTTTTTTCAAATTTTGGGACATCAGTTATATTCTAAAAAAAATGTGGCACAGACAATTCAAACTTACTTTAAAAGGCTTCGAGGAGATGTTAATTGGCTAAGACCTCATCTTTAGCTCACCACAGGAGGACTTAAGCCTTTGTTTGATATTCTCAAGGTGGATGCAAATTAACTGGTGAGAGACAAATATCTTTGCAGAAAGTAGAGGAGCTACTGTAATCAATTGTTGGCTGTTTGTATTAGTTATTGTTTCTCAGTGTCACCACAGCAATTCTTTGGCAAAAGGGACCATTAATGTGGATTCATCTTTCTTCATCTCTAATTAAAGTTTGAACATCCTATTATGAAGTTGTTGCTGTGTTAATACAGAATTGTAGGATAGAATCATGAAAGTATTTGGAGAGAATGTTTTAAGAATCTGATGAAACATTTATTCCTTATTTCAAACAGCAATTAAATTGGTTATTGCAGAATACTGATATTTGTCCTACTGCGTGTCAAACATTTTAGGCAAAATTTATAATCATTATCCACAAGACAAGCTGTTACAATTTGTTTCTAGGAATGCTTCTGTATTTCCCATAGGTTTATATGTATATATATATATAGTCATTAGAAAAAGTGCTTACTATATGTACAGATGGCTTACCTAATGTGTGTGTGTGTGTGTGTGTGTGTGTGTGTGTGTGTAATTGGTTCACATGTTTATTCTCTTGAGTTTCCCTCTGCTTGAATTTCGTGCTGTAGCCATTGTTTTTGAAATGTTGAAAATCAAGCTTTTATTTGTATACTGATAGCCAATATATAGCTCATCATTTACAATTGCTTGAAATTGTTCCTTTTTTAGATACTGCTATTCTCAAATTTTGCAATGCAAATACAACTCAAATTAACAGAAAGTACTGTTCCTTTAAAGGATTGTCTTTGAACATTTAAGAGCTCATCCTGGACTGCCTGAACAAGACACTTTAGGGCAATGGCACAACAGATTTGTATATCAGGCAGATTATAGGCCTTACACAGGAACAATTGGACATACAATCTCATTCTTTACATCATCAAAATATTATCTTGAGACAATAATTTGGTAATTATAGAGAATGTTCAAGTCAAATTGTAGAGACTTGTTCTCAGTGTCCTCAATTTCTACCTGTACCACATAATGGTGTTAATCCTTGAGGACATATGAGGGCTGGTGGTCAGAGATGGACAACTGTCATTCTTGAGCTATTATCTACCTAAGATAGAGACAAGTGCCACAAAGACCATGTTTGTCCAAACAAACACTAAAAGGCCATGTTTGTCTAAACAAACACCAACAAGCTGTGTTTGTTCTCCAAGTTGGATAAGAAGGAGCAATATAGATCCAGACCTAAGACAGATGCAGCCACCTAGCCATCATATCTAATAGATGAGTTCATGCAGATAACCTCTTCTCTTAATTTTACAGGCAGAACCACATGGCTGAAGATGCCTAATCTTGCTGCTTGCAACATTACCTAGTATTTGTTGTGTTTGTAGAAACAAGACATATGAGATGGCTGCCTGTAAGCAGAAAAATTGTACACTTATGAATTGTGGGCTCACTATGAACACTAGAGTAAATAGATAATCTTTTCTCCTCATTAATGCCTAGAATTCAGTTAGCTTTCAGACACAGATCATCTTGAATATGTACCCTCATATGGTCCTTGTACACTGGAACAAATGAGTTCTTTTTTCCTCTTACTCTACCCAAATATCCTGCAGTCATTTTCTTAGAAGGTTTGAGAGCAGAAGGGTAAAATCAGAAACTTCAAAGTTGAATTAATTTCAGGACATGGACTTTCAGTTTTTCCTAGATGTCCAGTGATCAATAGTATTTTGTCTCAGATAAAAAAATTCTAATGTAAAATTTGCTATTAGTTAAGAAGGCATGATGCCTTTTAGGTTATGCATTATAATTTTCAATGTTTTATTTAATTCATAAAAATGTTCATGATTATTCTGAATATAAACATTGTTGTTGTTTTCTTTTTTTAAATTTTTTTTTTTTTTGAGACAGGGTTTCTCTGTATATCCGTGGCTGTCCTGGAACTCACTTTGTAGACCAGGCTGGCCTTGAACCCAGAAATCCACCTGCCTCTGCCTCCAAAGTGCTGGGATTAAAGGTGTGAGCCACCACTGCTCAGCCCAACATTGTTGTTTCTTGATAGGGCCTTCTGCCCCATCACCTACTACCCTGTCTCTTGTTAAGTTTGTGTAATGGCTATTCCAGGTTGTCAACTTGACTACATTTGGAATGAACTCCAGAAATGGAAGGCACACCTCTAATCAAGGTCTTGAGACTGTAAGACACAGACTTCTAACCAAGATCTTGACTTGGACAACTTGAGGAGTAGTGGCAGTTAAAAGGTTAGGCCCAGGCAAAGTAGTACAGGCTTTTAATCTCAAAAGACAGAGGCAAGCAGATCTCTGCATTCAAGACCAGTTTGGGACAGAACAAATCCAGGCTTGGTGTTACATACCTTCAATCTAGGCCTCACCTACTTTGGAGGCCTACGAAAGAACATTGGAAGAAGGAAGACTCACTCTTCTTCTTCACCTGCTTGTACTTACTTGCAAGCATATCTGTTCAAACTACTTCTTCAGTATCCCAGCTTATAGAGTAGACCAGCTGAAACAACCAGCTGAATGAGATTGAGCAACTACAAGATTCTTGGTCTTTTCATTCACAGTTACTCATTGTTTGGTTAATTGGACAGCACATTGTAAGTCATTACAATAAATTCCCTTAATACAGAGACAATCCATAAGTTCTGTGACTCTAGAGAACCCTGATTAGTACAGATTGGAAGGTTTAATCTCATCTTCCAAATGTTAGAACTATTGGGTCGTCTTTACCTCCCTTGTCAAGTAATATGTTATAAAGGTAACTTGCTTTCTATGATTGTGATTAACACCATCTTGGGGAAGAAAGTGTTAATTTGGTTTACACTTCCATCTCAGAAGGAAATTACAGCCCATCACTGAGGGAAACTGGACAGGATCTCAAGCAGGAGAAGATGAAGGAACCTAGAGATTTGCTGCTAACTAGCTTGCTCACTCTTGAATTCTCAGGTGCCTTTCTTATATAGCTGAGGCCCGTACCACCCACACTGGGATGGATCCCTTTATATCAATTAGCAACTAAGAAATGCCTCACAAACAGGCAATGCTGACTAGTATTTTTGTGTGTTTGTTTATTTGTTCCCCATATGACACAAGCTAGTATAATTTCACTAGGGACAAGAACCCTCAGTTGACAAAAGGCCTATATAAATTTGGATGATAAGCAATTCTGTCTAGCATTTTCTTGATAAATGATTGAAGGGGAAGTCCAAAACCCACTGTGGTGGTGCCACTCTATGCAAGTGGTCCTGAGGTATATAATTAGGATAAGCAAACCATGGAGAGTAAGCCAATCAGAAGCTTTCCTTCATGGTCTGTCTCCAGGTTCCTATCTTGAGATCCTGCCCTGACTTCTCACAGTCGTGGAGTGTGATGTTGAGAATGTAATCTAGAATACAACCATTCTTCCATGAGCTGTTTTGTGCCTGAGGTTTTATCACAACACTAGAAAACTTATTAGAACAAGCCAATCTGTCCTTGTCAGTTCTTTGATTGAGTTTCCCTGTTCCCCGATGGCTCTGAGTTGTGTCAAGTTTACAGATGAAGCCAAATATAACAGTACTCACAGGCAAAGCAATGCAGAGTCCTCCTCAGTACTTGTGTTTGACTTGGAGCTATGTTCTAATGCTTAGTGTTTCCCGTGTCTGCCTCTGAGTTCCTAGAATACTTAGTATGCAACAAAGCCACCCATGATTCTTCTTTCTACTATATAGTATTACTTGGTGCAATTTACACATTCTTAATTCTACATTTTAGTGGGAAACAAAATAGTTTTGATGCATGGAACCCAAACTTTACCTAAACCTTCAGTATTTATTTTTACTTTGTTTTTCTAGCTATATATCTTCTATTTTTCCATGCTGAATTGAATGGTCTTCATGGTTTGAGATTTTTATGTCATTCCTCATTGCATTCAAAGATTAACATTCCTTCATTTGACATCATTTACCAATGATATATTCAGAAATACTTCCTGTGTCTTACTTCCTACACAAACTATTCAGAAGTCTGCCAAAGAAGAACTGTCTTGTTTTTAAGCAAAATGCAATTTTATGAAGAAATTAAACCACTAATCATGATGGACTAAAACAATCAAATTCTAAGAAGAAAACATTCATCCTTGTTCAATAGTAAGACCCAAGTATACTCAGTAATTGAAGAGAGAAACAAGGAGTCTAAGTCTGTCTACATCAATTCCAATTTGTTCTTTTAAAAAGAATTATTTATTTACTTTACATATATGAGTACACTGTAGCTATCTTCAGACACACCAGAAGAGGGCATCAGATGCCATTAGAGATGGCTGTGAGCCACCATGTGGTTCCTGGGAATTGAACTCAGGCTCTTTGGAAGAGCTATCTGTCCAGAGCATCCTATTTGTCCTTTAGTATGTAACATCCGAAAAAGACTCACAACTCTTTCAAGGAGATTTGATCAAACACCTTATTCTCAAAACTATGCATTCTTCCCACATATGGCTTGGGTATTCTTTTTAAAAAATCAAAATCAAGTCATCATTTAATTGGGAGCTAGAACCTATCCTAGGTCTCAGAGTCAGAGACTGGCAGTTGAAGTTCAACAGGCCATTCTAGGTAAAAACTATTCTTCTTCAAACAGAGACAGAAGTTATTTTCAAAGTCAGTATTTTGGTTATTTGCAAATTTCATGTGAATAGATTAATAAATTATCCAAAGAGCACTATGAGGAAACTATGAAATTCATCTTCATATATTTCCATTAACTTAGGTTCTCTCAAATGAGGCAATTAGGCTTTCCATTGTTTCATATTACTTCCTTGAATCATATTGTTGGTAATATGCAATTAAATATTGTTCTACTATACTTTAAAAAGAATTAGTCCGCACAGATTTTAAAGTGAATTATAAGCACTCCTTTTGTATCATACTGTAGCATTTAACTTACCCAATCTATCATAAGTTCAATGAGAAATATCTGAGATGGATCTTTATAGCTGTCTTTAATCACGAGCAAAAGGAATTATTACTAGATGTTTGGTTTTGAAAATACTGTTGCAGCCTATGAAGGTTTTTGTTCAATGTCTAATATATACAGTTTGAAATGTAAAGGAAGAAGAAACTCTTTGGCTAAGCTAAACCTGTTCAGATAGGAAATACCCAGTCAGCCAGACTATTTACAAAGACTATCTCAAACACTCAAACTAAGATGGAAACAAAATAAACATAAACAATTGTATCTGAAAGATGGAATCTGAAACTGACAATTTTAGGTCTAATTGTGACTCTGAAAGCAATTATGCAGCTTTCCAAGTCATTAGTTTCTCCAAACTAAATGTTATGCAGTTACTTTTACTGTAACTGCTAGCCTGTTAATAGCATAATTCAATTGTATTCACTATGATAAATATATACTGCCTCTAACATGTATTGATTGTATGCTGCCATGACTCGCTCTGCTACCAGAAGTAGTGATCATGAATGATCTTTTATAGATACAAGGGAGTATCAGATATTTCATGAAGGATGGCAAGATGGAGAAAGAGACAGTTGGAGCTTTGTATTTTCCTCAGCATCATTATTAGATAAGCACTGTCACCATTCGTTGAGTGAAAATCCACCTTTATGTAAATACACTTAATAGATCCTGTATTATAGCACCAAAACAAAATGATCAAGTTTTCTAATTTGCCTGCTTGAAGGATCAATGGACATTTATCAATTTCTGATCTCTCTTACTGAGTGTGACAACATTTAATTAGATGTCCATCTCTATGAATCAGTATGAAGGGGCTGAGAACTGCATAACCAATGGTTAAAAACTCTGGAACGTCTAGTATTGTGGAATAATTCTCTATGGTCAATGTAAAGAATAAAGAAATAAAACAATCTGCCCAATAAAAGAAAATAAAACACAACATCAGAAGGAGGACACTTTGAGCAGCTCTCAACTCAGGGGGAGTTCTGTAGAGAAGCCTGGAGTTCTGAAGGTAGAGAATATTCTGGTGGTGCTTGCGGAGAAGAAATACCATGTAGCCACTGGCCGATACCATAGCACCCTGAAACACTGCATCTCTCAGGACCATGACGGTGAGAAAAATCCATCTTGTTACCCAGCTTTCAGGCAGAAAATAGCAAAAATTGCCATCTTTCCTAAACTGTGTGATGTTCACACTATTGACATTTTTAATGTAAGATAATAAGTTCATGCTGATCAAGGAATTGAGTATCCACAGGCAGAGCAGTGAGGAAAGAATGTGCTGTGGGGTCTTTAGGTTGAGCCTCTGCCACACGGAGTGTCTGGGACTGATGGTGATGGCCTGGACCACAGTAAGGAGACTGCTGGTACAGATGGAGAGGCCCCGGGACACTCTTGCCAGGTAGACAACAACTTTACAGCTGATGTCATTTAAGAAGTTGCCAAAATTAAAGGCTTCTATTGTCCTTCGAATTCCTTTTGAAAAAAGCATTATGATATTTGTAAGTGTCAAGTGAGCAAGAATGAGGTGTATGGGTTTCTGCTCAGTGCTTTGAAACATGTGCATATAACTCACAAAAACTAAGCTGTTCCCAACAGTGCCAAGTCCAGTGAGACAGAGGAAGACTGTGCCCTTGACAGGATCCATAACCATACTTAGATCTGAGGTAGGAATACTTGATACCTTTTGGAAGAAATCATCAAGAAATCATGATAGGTAAGAGGTAAATATCTTTGAAATGACCTTACATTTCTGGGAATCAGGTGATGATACATATTATTCAGATTTATTGACCCTGAACTTTCTTCTGTGGCACTCTCTGTGAGTTATGCCATATAGACTCAAATGATATCATAAAGACTTACTTTCAAAAATCTAAATTTCCTAGCTCTATATTTATCTTACACTATAAAATCAAATCTAGTTGTACTATTGTTGATATATCTGTCCTCTTTCTCAGCATGGCTGCATTAACACCAATGACCCTAACCAGTATTTCTCTAAGCATTATATACTTCTTTCTGGCACATTTCTGTAACCCCATTCTGTAAATCATGTATTCATGCTAACCTGTATGCCAGTGCCACATGGCATATACAAGCATCTGTGAATGTTCTCTTGTTTCAACATATTGAAACACCTCTTAAGATAACCACATTTTGAAATCTACAGCACCTCTTATTTGCCAAGTATATCATTATGGCTTTCAATTTGAAAAAGGTATGTTTCTTTCATATCATTGTATATCAGGTGCTTAGACCCCAGTATTTTCACAAATACCTACAGAAAGCCAAAATTGATTCTATGATTGTATAAAGAGGCACACAACTTAAAATTTTAAAGTTATGTTCAATAGACCTAGATTTTTTTTCTGGAACTGTCATACTGAGAGTGGATGTGGTCAACCCCAAAAGCCCTGATCCCTGAGGCCAGGAGACAGGATAATCTTCACTCTGGAAACTGAAGTCCATCACTACAAATGTGTGCCTAGTTCCTAACCATTCTTCTATAATTTCTGTAAAATTTAGGCCCACTATGGGGCAATCTGGAAACAGACTGAAAGTAGCTCAAATTGTACAAACATTTTCATTGACATATACATATGTGTATATAAATTTTATTTTTCTTAATCCCAGTGAAGATATAGACTCAAGATCAAACCTTATAGCTAGACACCATTGTGGCAATTTTACTACTTAGAAATATTCACTGGTCTTCTGTAGTTCTTCAATATCCGGTCAAAATATAAACTCTTCTAGATTAGACTTATTAGTTACAGCTGAATCAGCCAAAGCCAGCTGTCTTAGTCAGGGATTCTATTCCTGCACAAACAACATGACCAAGAAGCAAGTTGGGGAGGAATGGTTTTATTCAGCTTATACTTCCATACAGCTGTTCATCACCAAAGGAAGTCAGGACTGGAACTCAAGCAGGTCAGAAAGCAGAAGCTGATGCAGAAGCCATGGAGGGATGTTCTTTACTGGCTTGCTTCCCCTGGCTTACTCAGCCTGCTCTCTTATAGAACCTAAGACTACCAGCCCAGAGATGGTCCCACCCACAAGGGGCCTCTCCCCCTTGATCACTAATTGAGAAAATGTCCCACAGCTGGATCTCATCGAGGCATTTCCCCAACTGAAGCTCCTTTCTCTGTGATAACTCCAGCCTGTGTCAAGTTGACACACAAAACTAGCCAGTACACCAGCTATGCATGAATGTTTTGTTATTATCAACATACATAAACTGTATACAATGATAGGTGTAGTGTGTTGTTTCACACAATTATTCCTTGAATTCTCCCATTGCCACCCTTGGTGTCCTACCTTGTCCTTCTTCTTTCTAGAGCTTTGAATCTTAGCCAGGTAATAGGCAAGAGAAAGATACAGAAAGATGACAACTTATACTTAAAAGACCATAAACACTATGCCAAAATACTGTTAAAGATGTGATGAATTACTTCAGAAAGCCACAGAATATATAATCAGTGTTCAGAAATCAACCTCTATTTTATAGTACCAGATAAGACAATGAAAACACTCACAATATTTACATTAAGCTAAAACAATCAATCAAACAAACAAATCAGAACTAGCCAGACAAAGAAAGAAATGTGTAATATTGGAAGGGAAGCTGCTTTCTTTGTTTTTCCTCTGCATTACCCCCACCCCCATTCTTCTCCACTAATTTTTCCATCCATGTTTTCCTTTCATTAGCTATTCTAAGTTCTAAAGTATGGTTTATATGATGTTGATCTGTGTTCAGCTCTGGTGAACTGAGTTGCAGAGGAATAGTGTGTTTGCTTAGAGGGAAATGCATGTGTCAACTCAGTAACACCCCACCACATCTTGATCTTTTTGTTCTGTTTCTTACAACATATCTTCCATGTCACCCAGATGGGCCTTGAACTTAGAACCATCCTTCTAGCTCAAACTTAGAGTGCAGGACTAACAGGTTTGAGACATTCTGATCCACTTTTGAAGATAGGGAACCTGCACTCTAAACACACACACACACACACACACACACACACGGAGAGAGAGAGAGAGAGAGAGAGAGAGAGAGAGAGAGAGAGAGAGAGACTGAGAGAAAGACTGAGAGAGAAACCACGAGAGAGCGAGACACCAAAACACCAAGAGAGACAAGAGACACAGACACACAGAGAGACAGAGAGATACAGAGAGACATAGAGAGAAAGAGAGAGAGGAAGGAATTTACAGTCTAGTGTGTTACTGTAACAATATTGTGTCTTATCAGAGTCTTTCTCAACCCTTGAGGACAAAGATAGGGAGATGTGAGTCAGGATGTCTTCTTTATTTCTTTTAGGGCCAATATCGAAAATTTGTATTTTCTTTAACAAATCATTCCTTTTGGTTTCAGAGAGAGCAGCAAGCCATGTGAACCTTAGATCCAGATGGCAAACAACCTCAACCTAATCTCAGAGGTAGAAGACCTCTATGGTAGAACCTCAGCAGACAGGAAGTTCTCCCCAAATTCATGCTGCATCAAGACCATTTGTCAATGCAGGAGTCACTCTCCATATCCAGTGTGCTCCCTGCCAAGATACCAACTCCTTCCCTGGTATGGGAGGAAGACCTGTAATGCTACCACTCAGGGAACAGAGGCAAGAAACTTGTGAATTGGAGACCAGTCCAGCATTCATAACATTATTCACAAAGCTAGAAAATATATTCTCAAATTCATATGGAGATACAAAAACCTACAGACAAAGCAATGTGGAATATAAATGAGCTAATCCAGAAGTATCACATAACCTAATTTCAAGATATACTAGCAGCAAAAACAAGATTCGCATAGAAAACCAGATGTAAATCAATGGGACCAGGTATAGATTGATGGGATAAAGGATAAAATCTATAAACCAATGCAACTTCAGCCAAAAATGTAGGCAATGAAGCCTCAGATAGAGGACAGAAACTAGATCCACACTCCTTATAATTCACACACAAAAATGAAACTCTGTTAAACACTATGATGTAGGAACTGAGGCCCAGGAAATGTACAAAGGAGAGCACAGGGAAAGCACCTTAGGACACAGCATCATCCTATGTTGTGACATCACATAGAGGCTGCAAACTGCCACTCTGAATATACATACAATTAGCATATAGACAGCCCAACTGAACACTTTCTGTAAGAAGCAGAAAATTGGTCAGCAAATAGGAACAATGTTCTCCATTTTTCAACCATTTGGAACATGTCTATTTTTCCTGTTTTAATTAATCATTTTATTCATTTACATTTCAAATGATATCCCCCTTCTTGGGTACCCCTCCACCAACCCCCATCCCATCTCTCCTCACCCCCTCTCCTTTGCCTCTATGAAGGGGCTGCTCCACCCATTCACCCACTGGAACAAGTCTTTAGAAGAAGAAAATAAATCCCATGAGCAGCAGGCTGCCCCCAGGGAGGGTGCACTATAGGAGCACTGGGATGCCACTGCCATGGAGGGTGTTCAGGAGAGCAGTAAAATCCCAATGAGTGGCCTTGGGGCCTTTAAGGAAGTCTGGAGCATTTCTAAATGTGCTGAAGTTAATTGTGCAGATTAGAAGATTAATTAATCCTGATGTTATAAACAAAAACATTTTTAAATTAGGGATTTCCAGAAAACTATTATATATATATATATATATATATATATATATATATGTAATCTGGTACCTTCTCCTGGTCTCTACAGGCACAGGTCATGAAAGAAGGATATGTATTGGCAGTTAAATCACACACAGATTTTTAAAAATAAAATAAATCCTTTAAAAATAATTGGTTGGCACATCACTGGTATGAATGTATTGTTTACACGGAGGGTCAGGGTGGCACTGACCTCTTTGCAGCTGATATGTGACGTTGTGACCTCCAGAGCAGCAGCGTTTTCAGGTGCCTCTGCAGCTGCTTTATCCCTGCCTTTTCCAATCATAAGTTCCTTTAGAGTGTCCAGGCTGTGAGCTGTATGTGTTATCAGTTCAGGCAGAGAGAGGATTGGACTCTTCTAACTTAAGAGACTCAGTCTCCCTAAGTAGGAATTCATGTGAAACTATGTGCACTTTCTACAAACAAAAAAATAAGGATGCTTGATTCAAACTTTGGGATTTCTGCATGTGTATATTCTTCAAATGCAAATCTACAACCTTTCTGCCCTTCCTTCATACTAAATATTAAAAGCAGCAAGCCTGGCAGTAGCAATACATGGCTTTAAACCTAGCACTCAGGAGGAAGAGAGAGAAGGCAGAGTTCAAGGCCAGCTGGTCTATAGAGCTATCTCCAAGTCAGTCAATTCTACACAGAGAGACTGCCTCCACAACCCAAAAACTAACAATCTAAAAACGATTTGTGTAGATCTTTGTCCTGAAGGTCTCTGACAACAAGAACTGCATAGATGAGGCTTGGACCCAAGTACTTAGCAGGTGACTTCAGTCCTCTAGGAATATCAGTTATGGACTTTCATGTCCCTGAATAATGGGGGCATCTGAGCCATTGCATTCTAGAGAGTGGATCACTACATGGATTCCTAGCAAGTAATGAAACAGGCTGTAGATTTTATAACAACGACAGCAGTAACAATTAACAAGCCTGCAATAAAAACAAAGTATTTATCAGCAATTAGAAGATAGTAAAAGTGTTAACACTCAGTGCCTCTCAGTGTCTTGATGGTCTTGTCAATTCTATCCAATGCTTTTCAGTCTGTCTGTTGTCTGTCTTTCTATCGGTCTGTTTGTCTTTGACTGACTACTACTTTCCAGCCCTCTGTTTCTGTCCACCAATTTTATGATCTTATTTTGGACAGTTCATACGTGATGTATAATTTTTTTCTGACTGAAATGAATAATTTCAGAGGAGAAAAGCACCCTCCACCTACTTTTCCCTCCCTAGTGATAGGATGTGTCACCATGACAAGCTTAATTTTTCATCTTTGTAGATCCAAACATTCCTCACTACCACCTTGGAATACAATGATGCTACTACCTTACAAGTTCAGTAGAAAATCCCAAATCAAGATGGAGAGTTTAAGGATGGATTCTCAAATAAACCTACAAATCAGACATCACTAAGACTAAACTAATAGATAAAGTTGCTGGCACTGAAAATGTAGAAATTTCCCAAATGTGAAATGGGTAGATTAAAGTTACAATACTGACATTTTAATAAGGCAAGTGAACTTTAGAGAAAATAGACATTTCCACAGAAAATGAAAGCTTCTATTTAGTTCTAGTGACTGGAAGGAAAGAAGGAGCATCAGGCAAAGAGTCACCCCAAAACCCTCTTATGATAGCAGACCCTAAACACATGGAATAGTATGCCTGTCCTTTCTGGAATCAGTTCTCCTGGCCCTGGCCCTAGTTATTCTGTGCTTTAAGTATAAGATAAAGAGCAGAGGTGATCAGACTCAGCATATCTCCTCTACACTTTAGATTAGTCAAAGACAGGAAGATGTGTGTTGTTAAGCAAAATGTGCATGTGAGTAAAATAAATGGAAACATCTACTCACCACAGTGATCATGGGCAGACAGGCTCTGTGTCTTCTGGCAAGTGAGCCTTCCCAGGTCATATTTGTACCTTAGGTGTTTGCAGAGAACTTGCCATCGTAATTTATCCTCACAATGCTGTTAACTCATCACCACGTCAGGGAGAAGAACACCTTCTGCAGAATTGCAGTCTCTAAAGGATGACTTTTCCTCTCCCTCCTTAATTGTTTGCCTCCAGTGTTACCTCTGGATTAATTATATTTTTATTATATAATAGAAACAGATGAAGAGACAAAATTAACAACAACCAGCCTTCTATGTTTAGAGTCCCCATGTTCCTGGACCCCTCTTTACATTGCTAAACTAAATGTATGAGTCAGAATAGAGGCCTGCTTCTAATCCAGAAAATGATCTGTTCTCTTTCTCAAGTCCTTCTTTCTATGGAGGACATTATAAGTCACATCCAAAACTCAACACTCTACTTTCTGAGCATAACCTAAACACATACCTGAACCCACTGCATCTGGACACAATATAGGTAATTTCAGCCATGAGCAACACTTTTCTTCCTTTTTTGTTAAATAAATGGTATCTCCAAAGCAGATGGACCTCCCTTTTCCAGCTCAAATTCTGGCCTAAGCCACTGTAGCCTTCTAACCCAAAGTGCTCCCAATATCTAGTGCATGATACATGCTTCAGCTGTAAATAAAGGAAAGCCTTTTACTGCCTTCACCCTTGCTTTGAAATGGAATATTATTTTCTGAGTTGACAGAGTTGGACCATACATTTTCAAGGGTAAAAACATATATAAAACAAAAAAATTTAATTTAGGTTGAAGCAAAAGTGTAGGGTTCATCTCTATTCTATTAAAACCTTCTCATCATATGTTGTGTGTAGTTTTTTTCTCTTATTCCTTCAAGAGTTTTATAAAGTTTTTATTTCATCAGAAAAACAACCCTCTGTTCTATTTCTGAACCTGGAATCAATCCTAGGGAAGATCCTAGTGTTTGTAAGATATGTTATGTATACACTGTGTCACTGATGCTGAGAAAAAATACAAACTTTATCTTCTCCCAGCAATGAATCATGTATGCAGACACAAACTAAACAAAGAAATGTTGGAGCTAGCAGACGTTATTTTAAAAAAAGGACTGAGCAGATATTGACAGAATATTTCAATCAAAAAAAAAAAGAATATACCTTCTTCTCAGCACCTCATAGGAAGTTCTCTAAAATTGGCCACATACTGGGAAACAAAGCCAGTCTCAACAGATACAAAAACATTGAAATGATCCCCTGCATCCTGACAGATACCCACATATTAAAGCTGTATATCAAAGCCAACAGTAACAACAAAAAGCTTATGAACTCAAGGAAATTAAACATCTTTCTACCAAATGAAAAATGGTTTAAGACAGAAATAAGCAAAATTAAAGACTTTCCAAAATTTAATGAAAATGAATACATAAGGTATTCAAATGCTGGGGGTCTGCCCGAGAGGGTCTTTTTTCTTGTTTGGTTCTCCTTGAGGAAGCAGAGACGGAAGAGTATCAGCAGGGAAAAGACTTAATCTTAGGATGTATGGGGTAAGATTTGGTCTTACGAGATATTTAGGATTGCTGTATAATAATAAAAAACATTTACTTATTTAAGTCTAAGTCATTTTGCTACTGTAGCTGATCTGTCTGAGTCCCTTTGAGGCCAGAAACTTCAGTCTCTGTACAGCACCTCACTGTAAAACAGCAATGTATTAAGAAAAGGATTAATTGCTAGAGCCTTTTCTTTTTTGTTCAGATGCCTCTGGCTTGTTGGACTAGAGGGAAGTTTGGAGCAATAAACTTCTACTGAACCAGGAGACGAGAATAAGGCTCATGGAAAGAAAATCTTTTACATAAGCAAATATGCATAAACTCACATAAATTTATATACATGTTAACACATGCATATTTATACATTCATTCAAACCAGGAGGACCAGCTTGTATACATTCTCAAAATTACATACTAACACACACACATCCATTTGGAGCAAAAGAACAAGCAACAGTGCCAAAAGAATTTATTCATTATGGGTGAAAAATGAGTTCCAATCTTTACTGCATAGAGAAAGAAAAGGCTTCTATCATTTTATTGCTAAGTGAATCAAAACCAAGTCTGTAGGAAGAAAGCTTTTTTCTTTTAATGAGACTAAGCCTGACTTGTTATTAAGAAAAGACGTGTTCTATCCCGTGGTAAGGAAAAGACTGCCTGCTTTTTTTGCTCTCTATGCAGCTTTTTCTGTTTTCCTCTTTCTGTCTGCAATAATATTGTATTCTCATTCCCTTTCCTTGGTAAATCCCATTCTTTCTCCTGATTCCTCACCAGGCACCTCACATCTGCAGCTATACAGATTATAGCACATGGAGTGAAAACTTAAGAGCTAACATCCATATATAAGAGAAATCATGTATTAATTTACGTTTACCATCTGGGTTGCCTCACTGAAAATGATTGTTTCCAGCTCCATCTATTTTGGTGCAATTTCCATTTTTTTTTAAACAGTTGAATAACTTTCCACTTTGTAAACTTAACAACATTTTCAGTATGCATTCATTGGTTGATGGACATTTAGAAAGTTTCCAATTTCTGGCTATGATGAGTACAGCAACAATGAGCATAAGGAATTGCCTCTTTAAAAATTTGAACTTTGGATATATATTCATGCTTGGGGTACTTCGATCTTAAGAAAGATTGATCTTAGCATCCTGAGGAAACTCCACAGTAATCTCTGTATTGACTCTATAAGCGTGGACTCACATGAACAGTGAACAATTGTTTCCCTTTCTAGGAATCTTCACTAGCATCCTTTATTTTTTCATTTATCTTGATCATTCTGACAGGAGCATGATGAAATTACATAGTAATTTTAGTTCGCATTTTCATGATGGCTAAGGGTATTCATTGTTCCTTTAAGTGTTTCTCGTCCATTTGTTTTGTCTTTTAAGAAGTTTCTGTTTAGACCTAGATCCCATTTTTAAATTGGGTTATTGTTTTCTTGATGTCCAGGGTTTTTTGTTTGTTTGTTTGTTTGTTTGTTGTTATTCTTTGTATAGTCTACACATTAACTCATTGTTACAGGTGTAAATGGTAACAATCTTTTGCTACTCAGTAGCTTGGCACTTTGAATGAATGGTACTGTTTTGGCTGTACAGAGCCTTTTAGTTTTATGAGTTCCATTTATTAATTAATTGTTGGTCTTAAAGTCTGTCCTATGTGTTTCCTGTTCAGAAAGATTTTTCCTGTGCCATTGATTCAATCATGATCCTTTATCATTTGGAGTTGAGGGTTGTTTTTTTTTTAAACTGTTCATTAGTTCTTTGTGAGCTTCCAATCATGCACCCTAATCTTAGCCATCTCCCCTCCCCTTGTACCCACCCTCTACCCTTGCAATCTCCCCTGCAATAGATAAAAATTTAATCTCGTTGTGGAAGCTGTAGTGTGTCACAGTGTATCCCATAGTATTCCCCATTGTCTACACTTCCTTGCTTGCAAATGTTCATTGCAATGACTTATTGCTCTGATATGAGACCTCTGGCTTTTGCTATTCTATCAATGCTGAAACCTCACTGGGACTCCTTTAATATCCCGTTGTTGCCCTGTGTCATAGAGATCCTATAGTTTTGGATATGTAGAGCAATGCCCTTTGTGCACTCTAGCAGTTCACTGATGTTGGGGTTGATGTTGGTGTGGGCCAATTCAAAGCCTTAGATCTGGGTCTGAGAGGTATCTGAGCTGGTGAGCACTCTGGCTTTCCATCTCTAATGCCCTTGAGGCTGGCTTATGTGCAACCTCCACAACCAGTGTCAGCTCTACTGTGCTTCCTATGTGAAATGCAGGTGAAGAGTTAAAAAGCAGCAGCAGGACAGATTCCATCTTGTCCTCTCTATCCTTGGGAAATCTTGAGAAAAGCAGCTATCTCCTGCCCTTGGATAAAACAGATGGCTGCTGTCACCTGTCCTTGGAGTGGTGGCACCCACCCTTGAGCTCTGGGAAAAAGACCACCAAGTATACCCAATAGTTAAAAATAGACAGAATAGCTGTGGCCAACTTGTAACAACAGGATAAAACTGGTCATAATAACAAGATGAGTTATTCCTTCCCAGGTCAAAGATGTCCCTTTCCAGATGTATGGTCTCTCCTGCTGTCTGAACATTATCAGTTTGAAGGTTAACATTGCTTTACCCTTTACCTAATCATGCAACACCAAGGCTTGAGAGCCCCAGCTTGTGCATTTTCCCTATATAAGCCCTAAGCCTCTAGACCCAAGGGTCACATTCCTAACCTGTTGTGCAGAGAGGATTGTGGCCCTAGTCTGAACATGAATAAAAGACTCTTTTGTGTTTGCATCAGAGTTGTGGTCCATGGTGGTCTCTTGGAGGTCTTGAGTACTGGGCATAACACAGGACCTGCTCTCCTGAGTGCTTCAGCATGTGAGGTGTGGGACAGCTCTCCTGCTCTCATGACCCTGTTGGGGCCAACTCTCTCCTGCCTCTGGTGGCAAGGGCCAAAAGGAGGGGAAGGAATCTCTCCTTTGTTGATGCCACTGCACAGTAGACAAGAGACATGGTCCATGGTCTGCTGTCCCACACTCATACCTTGTGGGCCAGCTCACCCATAACCCCCACAACCCAGGTCAGCTCTACTGTGCTGCCCAGGTGAGGTTCAGGGTCTGCTCTTCTGCATGCTGCAGCTGGTGAAGAGCTGATTCAGTTCTAATGCTCCCATGACCCGAGGGCAAGGTCTTCCATCTGCCCAGGTGGTGAGGGGAGGAGTGGAGAAGAAGGTATTTCTCCCTCGTCTAAGCCACCACTGGAAGATGAGTGGTAGGACCAGCTCTCCTATATTTGCATCCTCAGAGCTGGCTCACAAATAACTCCTACAATGTGAAAGGTCCTCTCCCTGAGTACTGCTGCCAGGGGCCAGGCCACCTTTCTGTCTCTCATGCCTCAAGGACAGCTCTCCCACAATGTCCAGGTGAGGGATGGGGCCAGTTATGCACAGCCCTCAGACATCTACATGTCCCCAATAGCAGACCAGACCAGGGACATCTGCCAGGTTGTTGGTGGTTACAGACCTCTGTAACTGCAAGTCCATCAATCTAGACTTAGCTGTGAGTGTCAGCACAGAACCTCACCATGGTAGAAGGAGGCATCACTGGCTACTAACATCAGGCTGTTCCTCACTACCCTCGATTCTCTAATTTTGAAGTTGTTGTTGTTGTTGTTGTTGAGTCTACATTCTTCTGTTTATCTTTCTCTTCCTTTTCTCCATCTCTTACTTTCTCCTCTTAGTGGCACCCAGAGTTGAGGGTCTCTGATTATTGGGTTGTTTTAGAGTCCTCTCAGAAGTGCTATGCTCTACTCATTCATTATGGTGCCAGGCAGGGGTCATCTCAAGGATGGTTTGCCCTGAACCCCCAGGCTTAGGCAGTGCTAGAATAGTGTTGCATCTTAGGAAAGCTCCTTGTTCTGGCCCCATAGTGCCAATCTGGAAATTGTCTTAGGCCCAGTTCTCTCTCATCCAGCCCAAGTTTCTGTCTGTCTTGGGCTCACACCCACCCAGGGCTAGGGGTCTAGGCAGGTATTCTTCTAGTATCTGGCTTGTGTCTCATCCTGGGAGCCTGTCAGGGCTTGCCTGGCACTGGAGTGGTGGTTGTAACTTGCTAGCTCTCTGTCTGGGTCCCCTGGTATCAGACTTGTTTCTTTCAGGAAATGTTAGTTACAGATGTCATAGGTCAGAACACTGAGCTTAGACAGCCTTTCTCCTCTCTGCCACCTACTGGGGAACAAGGAGCCACATTCTCAATGCCTCTAGGGGCAGGTAGAATTGAGGTTTTGTAGGGAAACACACACACACACACACACACACACACACACACACACACATATATATATATATATATGTATATATATATATATATATATATATATACATATATACATATATATATTCTCTTTCATTGTTTGACAAGCAGCCATACAATTTGACTACCATCATTTGTTGAAGATACTATCTTATCTGCATTCTGTATTTTTGGATTCTTTTTCAAAACAAAAGAAAACACAAGAACAACAAAAAAAACCCAGTTGCCTGTAGGTGTGTAGACTTATGTCTGAGTCTTCAGTTCAATTTCATGGATCACGATCTCTGTTTTTACAGCAATAGCACTTTCATTTTACTACTATAACGTAACCTCCCCCAGCCTGAAGCTGACTGATTCAGATCTTGCTGCCACTGAAATGAGATTGCCTGCAGTGTAGCCTTCCTACTTAGAAGGCTCTTTTGTTATGTCAACTGTCTCTGCCGCCTGCTGAGACACCCTTGATACTATCTGGAGACACATCCTGAATGGCACAGAGATATCTAAAACAGTCTCTTGTTGAAACAAAGTTATCTAGTATGTGTAGCCTCGAGAACATTGGGTTGCACTCAAATAAGAGGTTAGAGTTTCGATTCCTGACATCTAAGGGAAGACTGGATTTGTTGTATATGTGTGGATACTTTGTAAGGTAGATCACACTAAGAAGAATTTGCTACTGTGTATTGCCATGGGATTAGGGAAATCTGTGAACATGGAATCTGTAGTAATCTCTTTCAACAAAGTCTGTCATGGACTGCAATGAAATCACTCAGATCCTGGTTATCATGGATACTGCATTGTTTCAGCAGTTCTGCAGTTACTTCTTGAGTTTCCTTAGGCGTCACTCATATCTTTAACCTTGTTAATAACTGGGTCACTGGTCTGTGTAAGATTAAATTGATTTTCAAATTCAAGATGGGGCAGGCGTTTGCTGTTACTGTTTCACATCTCAGAGTTCCAACATCACGTCTCTCATACATACATGTACATGTATATGTGTATATATATATATATATATATATATATATATATATATATATATATATACATTTTAAAATAGATATAAAAACTATAGAAATATTAAAGGAAAATTTTATTGTGTACCTTGTGGTACTAATGTTTAACAAGCACAATGTCAGGTACAAGATATGGAATTTCTTAAACTAATGTGACCATATCTCCATGAAATTGTTAAAGCTACCCAATTCTTCTGCATGGTTCCAGTCATAGTAGTAGTAAAAACAGTTTTTTTTTTGTTTTGTTTTGTTTTTTTTTTGGTTTTTCGAGACAGGGTTTCTCTGTATAGTCCTGGCTGTCCTGGAACTCACTTTGTAGACCAGGCTGGCCTCGAACTCAGAAATCCGCCTGCCTCTGCCTCCCGAGTGCTGGGATTAAAGGCGTGCGCCACCACGCCCGGCTCATGTAAAAACAGTTTTAAAAAACACAATTAGGACCATTTTCGTAGTGCTGGAGAGATGGCTTCATAATTAAGAGAATTAGCTGGTCTTCCCAAGGACCCAGGTTCACCTCATAGCAACAACATTATGGTTCAGAACAATCCTCTAACTTCAGCCATTCACAGGGTATGTGATGCTATCTTCCATCCTGTATAGGCAGAAGGGATGGATGTGCTACACAGACATAATGCAGGCAAACTATCCATACACCATAAATGAATGCAAACATTTAAAAAAATTTTTAAAAAATTCAAGAGTACTAAAGTGGAGAATGAGGTTTCTATTTTAGGTGTAGTTTTCTAAGATTACAGAGTTAATTTATAATTATTTCTCAGTTCAAAGCTTGAGTCACCAAGAAAAGTGAGAATAAATAGATGCTTAATCTTCTTTGTGGGATTTGATCTTACCATTAATAATGAAGAACTGAGAGTCTTTTCCCAACACTTATTGAACAGATAAATGAGAGACATTTTCTCAGTTTCTCTCACTGCACATGCCAAAATCCATTCAGAAATCCATCCCTGTGAATCAGCACAAGGGGGCTAAAAGTTGCATAACCAAGGGTCAGAAATTCTTGAATGTTTATTATCAAGGAATTTTCCATTAAAGACATATTTATAATTAGAGAAAAGGCACAATCTGTCCAGTAGAAGAAAACAAAACAGAGCATCAGAAGGAGGACACTTTGAGCAGCTCTTAGCTCAGGTGGAGTTCTGTAGAGAAGCTTGGAGTTCTGAAGGTAGAGGACATGCTGATGGTGTTTGTAGAGAAGAAATACCATGTAGCCACTGGCCCCTCCCATGGCACCCTGAAACACTGCATCTCTCAGGACCATGAGAGGGAGAACAATCCATTTTATTTTCTGACTTGGTAGCATAAAATAACAATAGCTCTCATCACTCCTAAGCTGTGATATATTCAGTCTTGTACTTGTGGTAGAATGGATTAGATTCACACTTATTAAAGCATTGAATATCCAAAAGAATGAGAAGAATGGAAGGATGTGCCATGCAGACTTTGGCCTGAGTCTCTGCCAACCAGATGCTCTGGGACTGATGATGATGGCTTGGACCACAGTGAGGAGACTGCTGGTGCAGATGGAGAGGCCCCGGGCCACCCTTTCCAGGTAAACAATGATCTTACAACCTGTGTCACCTAGGAAATTTCTCAAACCAAAAGCTGCTTTTGTATTTGGCAATCTCTTTGCAAGAAGAAGTATGATATTTGTAAAAGTCAAGTGGATGAGGATAAGGTGTATGAGCTTTTTCTCAGGGCTTCCCCACCAACTGAACATATATTTTACAGAAATAGACATGTTCCCCAGAATGCCAACCACAGTCATGGATGGGAAAAGCATTTTCTTAGTGAATTTCAAAACCATTTTTACATCCTAGGGAAAAAAATGAAAAAAACAAAAACAAAAACAAAAACGTGTATCTAGAATGCAAAGATTTTTATAAGAAAGCATTAGTAATCCTAGATAGACATTGATCTGGACAGCACATCTGCATAATATCATTTTCTGCTGTTCAAGAGGCAGTGGTAGACATGTAATGTTGCAGATGATGTCCCTGAATCTTCCCCTTTTTTTCTGCAGACTCTGGGTTATTGTGTGCTTTCAGTTTGTTAACTGTTATTCAAAGCCTAAAGTTTTAATGTTTTATCATTACAGTAGCAAAGTTGACTTATTTAAGTGTGTGTTTGTATGTGTGTGTTTCTGTTTGTCTGTCTGTATGCCTGAATTATCCATGTTAACTCTCAGCATAGCTGAATTGCACACTAAGAGTCTCCAACCAAAATTTCTTCCTATTTCTTACTCTGTTTTATCATGTTGCACTTCCAATTCTAAAAGTCCCAGTCATCTTTTTATTTTCAATTTTATCAGTATAACAATTTCTAGATTTGAAATTAACTACAAAGCATTATAACTCCAACTTCTACATTATAATATTAATTTTTTTATACTGAAGATTCTGTGATTCCACTCTATAAACATTTTTAATAGTTATTTTTAAAACATATTCCTGAGTTTCAAGTCAAATTGAATGACCATTCAAGATAGGAACCTGCTGTTAAAGCTGAATCATCAAAAATATGCTGAAAAAAAATACATATTACCTCAGGTGGCAGCCAGGGTAGGTGTTCTAGTGAAACCCCATGGTGCATAATAGGAGAGGGGGTAGCATAGACCTATGATACCAGTGGATGACTTCAGGGCATCTGTGACTCCAGTGAATGACCTCAGTGAATCTAATGGAACAAGGAACAGTTCTGGACCAGGGGAGAGTGACAAGGTGAAGAGGAGAATTAGAATAATCATATGTTATGTGCTGCCATGAGATGAGTGAAGTTTTGAGTTATGAGTGCTCAGTGCCAACTGCAGGCAACACAGTAACTTGGACCTCATTGCGGTGAGCAGGAATTCCAACATCTAAGAGATCATGCCTGCATTACCTCTGTGTGGCCTTTTGAGCAGCAGTTATGACACTTGGCTCTGCAGCCTGCTTCTTCTCTGACCTGTTTGTTTGTCAGACAGGCTGCTTTGTTCTAAATCTGTCCCAGAAGCATCCAGAACTTAGACCTTGGAAGTATGTTATTCTTTATGTAGTAGAGCTCCATTCTCACTTCTTAGGGATTTATGGTAAGCTTTGGGCACCTTATCTAAAATAAGAGGAGTCCAGATGCTTCAGCGGCTCCATGGATTTGTGTGTTCTGAGTACTTAGAGGGCCTCTGTTCCCTGCTCTCCTTCCTGTTAAACTCACAGGATTATTCAAATATCTGTGTCCTGATGATCTCACACGTGACCTATGTGAAGTTAACTTTGTTTACAGCTTCAGATTCAGGTGGCTTCCTCACTCTGAAAATGTCAGTCAATGCCTTTTAACTGCTCCTTTGACAAAGAAGTATTGCCTGTTTCAATGCTTCCTAGAAATCATAACACCATCCTAAATATCTGCACATAATGAAATATGTTCCAGGTATTAATAGCAAGTACACCAGCATTCATTAACAGATTTAACATAAAAATTGTTTAGTCAGTGGTTGAACTCTGTAAAAAATCCCTGCTATCAATTAACTTCAGATTCTCATAGAAAATATTGACATTATGCTGTTTGTTTAGTGATTGCTTTCCTGGGGAGTCTGACTTTTCTAGTCTTCTCTTCCCTTTCCCAAACTTCAAATCATTGAGAGCAGATTCTAATGTTCTAATAAATGATTCCTTCGCCTGAAGTGGACTATCAGAGGAGTGAGAGGCAACTCAAATTCCATATTATCTTGAGAACCACTTTAGGAAATTAATTTAGAAGACAGGATGCACTTCTGTTTAAATAGGTGGATGATCCTTATTTTGATCTAAGCTTTAAGAAGCTGAGGTAGGATACAATCATTCATCCTGGTTTTCTAAAAATGAAGCAAGCAGGCAAACAAAACAAAACACTTACTACCTTTTGCTACTTAGTGCTGTGATAAAGTTGAGATGAGCTGCTTTAGGATTTTCTAGTTCACATGTTGGATATTATAGAGGATGACTTCTCAAGATGGAAATGACAATTGTACCCTTATTGGTTTTTATTTATCCATTCCAGCTAGACATACGATGAGTATAGTTAAGATGAGTATGCATAATATTGTTTGATAGAATTAATAAATTTTAAGGATATATACAGAAAGAAAACCTTCACAGTGGGAGTTATAATGTCATTGTAAAAGAAAAGTGCCAATATATGAAGACCAGAAATGCAACAAAGTAAAAAGTACAAACTTTATGAACACTCATGATACCATTGAAGTCATAATGCTGGCAAACATAAAGATAAAGAAATAGGGAGAGTTTTTGTGTTTTGTCTTGTCTTATTATTTTTGAAAAAGTCTGCCTATATAAGCCATGGTAGCTCTAACAATAATTATATTGTCTCAGACTCTCTAGTGTTGATTACAGGGGTGAATCATTTTGTCTCAAATATTTGATAAACATGTGAAAATCTTCTCTGTCATTTTGATTTCTTTTAAAAAGATAACTGAGGCAAAGATCCACATAGCCATCTGCCATGACTACAGTCTGAGAATGAATAGTAATGCCTCAGCATTTCTGCCCCATTTCTATAGCTCCAGGAATCCATCTCCTTTGATCTTTCTGGACTCATGGATCAGCCTTGTCAGGGTCAGAAGGAAACAGGAGGACTCAAGATTCACAGAGTCTCTTGACTACTCCCTGTCTTAGAGAGAGGCTTCAATGCATCTCTTTAATGCATCTCTCCATGACACAGCTGAGGGGGATCTAAGATCTTACCTCCACATACTCACCTGGACCTCTGTGTTGCAGTCAGGCTCTGAGGCATCCCTGAGAAGGTGACCCTGGTCAGATTATATTTGTACTGTCTGGATCTGTGGAAGCCTTGGCTGCCATCCAATACTGCAGACTTCAGGTTTCATGTTGTCACAATGTCAGGGAGAGGGAAGGCCACTGCAGGGTCTCAGTCCCTGAAGTACAGCTTCCCTCTCCTCCACAGTTACAGCATGTTTTGCTCAGAAGTTATTTCCAGCTTAATTAATGTTTAATTATTTTGAGAGAAAGGATATGAGGTGAGAGAATGAACAATTAAACAAGTTTTTGTGTTCTGAGCTTCCTGCATCTCCTGACTTGTTTTTTTGCTGTCTCAAAGTTCTAAGCTGTGGCTTGACTGGGGACCAGCTTCTGACACACAGGCCTTGCTTTACCTTCTCAAATCCCTCATTAGACAGCAGCAAAATAAGCGCTGTTCAGCACCCTGGGATTCTGGTTCTTGATCAAGACCCAGACATGGATAAAGACAAGTTTAGAGTCTCTTGTCTACTTGTACCCATCAGTAGTGAAGGTCTTTGCTGTAACTGATTATTTCTAACACTGAATATATTACATATCAGGTGGGACTTGACATGTCAATGCCACCCCAACTTTGACCTTCTTCTAGAAGCCCTTCTAAAACTTTTGTGTCCTTCCATAGATTTTTCATTCTGGCACCTAGGAAGGCCTGCCTATGCTGGATGCAAACTAATGTAAATAAGTGGGGGAGCAGAACCAAGGTTCTTGAAGAGAAAGCAGAACTGGCTTGTCTAGGGAGATGAGTTTGAGGTCACTTGTCCCCCTCTATGCTTTGTGTGATGGTGTCTCCATACATGTAGATGTAACTAAAACAAAATAGAAGCTAAAGATGCTTCTTCTGTATATGAAAGGGCAGCTGTGGAAGAAAGCAGAATTTCCACAACCTCTATTGATTATGAAATATATGTTCAGAGAAACTTAGTTGTACATTATATATGTAAGGGTAGATAGAACTTGAAAAATAAAATAATTATTTTTGGTTAAAAACAAGAAGTGCTTTATCCTGTTTGCTCTGTTATTTTGTTTAGAATATTTCTAAATTTCATCTTTATCTTTGAAATATAAAGAAAAATAAAACAATTTAAAGATTACAGTGATGTGACTAAGTCGCTCAATTAAAAACAAAAGTAAATATCAAAAGGAGAGCCATCCATACAGTTTTCATTCTGGGGGAGTTCTGTAGGGAAAATTGTTCACCAGCAGACAGATGGCATGCTATGGCATTCATGGAACAGAAACACCATATAGCCCATGACACAGCCACAATTTCCTAAAACAAAGCATCTTTTTGAATCATAGGAATGAAAAAAAAATCATTTTATTATTCACCTTTATGTTTTTAGTGTTTTGCCTGCATGTATGTTTATGCACCACATGTACATATTGCCCATAAGTGCAGAAAAGGGCTTTGGATCTCCTTGAAGTGGAATAACAGATAGTGGTCAACTCCTATATGGGTTCTGGGTAATAAACCTTAGGTCTCCTCATGAGCAGCAAGTGCTCTTAGCCCACTAACCATATCTTTAGTCCCTATCATAGAGGTTTTTGTTAAATAGTCTCTGGTTCATGGGGGGAGACATTATTTCCCCAATTAACATAACTATATTTAAATATATATATATATATATATATATATATATATATATATATATATATATACATACATATGTGTGTGTGTGTGTGTGTGTGTGTGTGTGTGTGTGTGTGTGTGTGTACAAGTTTCTGTCTTATGTGTTTGTGTGTGTTTGTGTGTAGGGGCCAGGGGGTAGTTGCTCATTGATACCAGAAGTACACCATTACAGTCTTTAGAACATGAATTACAGTAGGTTGTGACATATCTGACATGTTGCTAAGAACAAAACTTAGGTTCTCCAAAAGAGTAATGAGTACTTTTAACCACTGATCAACCTCACAAGCACTCTTTCTTTTTCTCTGTATCTCTTTGAGGGTTATTCTGGAGTTTCTTTTACTTTTTTTTTTGTTTTTGTTTTTTGTTTTGTTTTGTTTTCCGAGACAGGGTTTCTTTGTGTAGCTCTAGCTGTCCTGGAACTCACTTTGCAGACCAGGCTGGCCTCGAACTCAGAAATCCACCTGCCTCTGCCTCCCGAGTGCTGGGATTAAAGGCGTGCACCACCACGCCCGGCTTCTTTTACTTTCTTGATGACCACTATTTAAAAATTATTTTCCTCAGTCCAGAATATATTTGAGTTTCATGTCAGTAAAGTTAATATTCTTATTATATCCTTATATATAATATAAGCACTTCTTGTTTGACCAGTGTTGAGAAACATGGCCCTGACCAATGAGCAAACTAAACTTCTTTTCTTTATAGTTTGCCTGTAAACTATAATTTAATTATAGTTTAATTATAGTAACAGAAATAGACGAATAGACATTATGATCACAGGCTTATTATCAAGTACATCCTTGTCCTTTGGTGACTACTCTGTATTTTTGTTGATGAAGAAATCAACAAGTGCTTGAGTAGGTGATTATAAGGAGGTTAAAAAATGTAGATTGCTGAGAACCCAGTTAAAAGAAATGAATGCTCCAGCAAGTAGACAATCTTTAGTATTTATTCAGTTCTGCATTCTGAGCCTCAAAAATGCTTTCTGTCACAAGGCAGTTGCTTATAATTATTTGTGGAGTGAGAAAGTGATTGATACAGAAATAATCTCTTGACCTCAGAGGGAGAGGTGGCTTGACAGATTCCTTCATCTCTCACACTTCTGCTGACCGAGACCCACCTATAAATTACTAGGATTACTTTGTGTTTAGATTGTTTGTCAGCACAAGACGTTCTGTTTGCTAGACAGCTTTACTTCTTTAAATAATTCAAATTTTTCCCATCCCAGGGAGATGCATGTAACCCCACTAGAGCCCTTCTTTTTTTGTAGCTTCTCTGAGCCTGTGGATTGTAGTTTAATTATCTTTTATTTAACAGCTAATATCCATTTATAACCAAGTATGTATCTGTTTGTTTTTCTGTGTCTTGGCTATCTCATTCAGGATTATATTTTCTAGTTCCATTCGTTTTTCTGCAAATCTCATGATGTCATCTTTTCTAACAACTTGAAGAGGAATAAAAAGGATTGTAGGAGCCAGCAAAACCAAGGGCACCAAAAGAGTTCCATAGAATCAAGTAGGGCTCATAGTATCTTGCAGAAACTGAAGCACCAGTCATAGATGCATAAATCTGTGGTAAGTCCTCTGTATACATGCTATAGTTGTTCAATGTAGAATGTTCGAGGGACTCCTCAGAGTGGGAGTGAGGGTGTCTCTGACTCTTTTGCCTACTCTTGGGACCTTTTTCTTTCTATTGCATTGCATCAATTAGCCTTCATATAAGGGTTTGTGCCTTGTCTCATTGCATCTTTTATGGTATGCTTGGTTGATATCACTAGGATGCCTGCTCTTATCTGAAGGAAAATGGAAGTGGAATGGAATTGAGGATAAGGGGAGGTAGAAGAGAGTGGAAGGAGTCGAGGACAGGAAGCTGTGGTCAGAATGTACTGTATGAGAGCAGGAAAAGATGTACTTTTGAAAATGTGCATAGATGTATATTTTGACTACATATATGTCTGTTTGCTACTTGCATTCAGTGCCTGCAGATCTCTGGGTCTAGAGTTACAGACAATAACAATTAGGTGCTGGTAGAAAAACCATGGTTCTCTGCAAGAGCTCCTAGTCTTCTTTACTCCTTAATCATCTCTATAGCCCTTCCAGCTAGAAGGTCACTTGATAATGCCATTGAATAAGGAAGGAATAATTATCCGTGGTAGGAACTTGGAGGTAATTAAACAATGTTCATATTGCTCTTACAATAATGTCCACATGAAACTCAGCCCAGAGAGTGAAGGAGAAATACAGGGAGGAAGTTGTACTAGGCTTTAAGATTGCCAGGTAAGCTTGTAGAAGAATCTGTACTTTGTCCTGAGGTTTGGAATATTCAGGAGTACACACCAGAAACACAGGTGTCTGTTGCTATAGAAAAGGAATAAAAATAGGTAAACATATTTAGAAGGCAAATTTTTCAGTGTCAATATTGTCTACTTAATTATTTTCCTTATGTACAACATCTCAATCCATAGATTAAAATGCAATAAGTTATCCACAATCACATTATTATTATAGTGATAATTATTTTCCATTATAGTGGTTTGGAAAAAGAGATGAATTAGAGCAAATTGGAGCCAGAGACACTGGATTGAAATTTCACCTCTGTACTTTCTATTTGTCTAAGGGGTGTGTGTGTGTGTGTGTGTGTGTGTGTGTGTGTGTGTGTGGTGTATGTCTGTCTGTTTGTGTCTGTGTGTGTATCTATATCTGTGTGTGGTGTGTACATGTGATGCTTAGATAAATGCAGATTCTCATACATGCTAAGTGCAGAATTATATAGTTCACACTTCAAGTCATTTTTTAACTTTTTAGATTTACTTATTTATTTAGTGTGTGTGTATGTGTGTCTGCACACATGTCATGGTGTGTGTGTAAGACAGAGGATAGTTTTCATGGTCAGTTCTCTCCTTCTAACATGTGGATCCCAGACACCAGGTGGTTCTACCCTCAGAGCCTTCTTGATGGACCTCATGTCTCTTTTTATACTGAAAGGATTATTGAAAATTATGCCAAAAACTAATAGTACTGAATTTATGATAATAAAATGATGCTGTATAAAATGAAAGTCATTAAGTATAAGGTATACAAATTTGAAATCTTAAAGTGAAATGAATCTTGTTCTAAATTATACCAATTACACCATAATCAACATCACACGAAGACAAGAAATATGATTGACAAATGTTGATGATTATAAAACAATCTATGTCCAATTTTGTCTAGTTATGAAGATTTGAAGTAACCACTGCCCACTGTAAAGAGAAGATTCTGTTACTAAAATTTATAGCAAGGTTTTAGAACATATTTAATAATTTGACATGTGCATCATTGTTCATTTAACCAAACAATAGCCTTAGCCTTCATATTAGGACTATGAACATTCCACCTCTGCCGCAGATTTCTGAGCAGTTTTATGGGATCAGATATGAATTCCATCCTCTGTATTTGATTCATATCCACTCAGGCAGCAACTGGTTGCTTCCATATCAGTCACACATTTATTTCAACAGTGACCATGTTCTATGTGTCAGGTTGCTTGTGTAGCATGCTTGATCTGTAGATGATGAAAACTGGTGCTGCAGAAACTGAATATTCAAATGGAGCAGAATCAATCTAAGTCTATATGTCTAGCTCTTCACAAAAATTGAATCTCATTTTCCTTCTGAACCTGGCGGAGGCCACTGGAGGCTCCAAAGTACTCTCCATGCTGCAGGTCCTCATGATCACCTCAGGATCATGGGTGAGTGGATCACAACATCAGCTCCAAAGACTTGCTGGAGGGTCTTGTGCCAGCAGGAACAGGGACAAAGAAACCCCGCCCAACCAGAGGCTAGGATCCTTTCCAGTCAGGGCCACCCCCCTGCCATCTTTCTTCTGAACCCAGCAGAGGCCACCAGGAGCCCTAGAGTACTCTCCACACCACAGGACCTCGGGATCACCTCAGGATCACAGGTGAGTTGAGCACAACATCAGCTCCAGAGAATTGAGGAGGGTCTTGTGACAGTGGGGGGCAGGAACGGAGGGGCCCCGCCCCGACCAGAGGCTGGGATCCATTCAGGTTGAGGCCAGCCCAGCCATCTTCTGGGTGAACCTGGCCGAGGGAGTCTGGGGCCCACACATCCAGGACTTTATGATCACCTGAGAGCATGTGGGCCACAGAAGCAACAGAGCTTCTTGGACAGGGTCCTGTTGGGCCTTCATCCTCAGGCAGGAGGCTGAGCTGAGACCCAGACCACTGGGCACCTGCCTTGCCAGAGGAGAGTCGGCCTACAGGGTGGGCTCTCTCTGATATCAGGACTCAGGAGATAGATCAGAGCTCCAGACTTCTGGACACCTGCCCTGCAAGAGGAGAGCTTGCCTGCAGAGAGTGCTCTGACCACTGGGACTCAGGTTAGAGTTGGACTCCCAGGAGTGCTGACAGAGGCTAACAGAATGACAGGAGTATCAAGCTCCAGCCAGAGACAACTTGAACATTAACACCAGAGATTACCAGATGGTGAAAGACAAAAGTTAGATTCTTACTAACAAAAACCAAGAACACCGGACATCATCAGAACCCAGTATGCCTACCACAGTGAGTCGTGGATACCCAACTACAGGCAAAAAAAAAAAAAGAACTACAGGCAAACACTGCTAAACAGGTAGAAGAAACACAAAAATCCCTTAAAGAATTACAGGAAAACACAACCAAACAGGGAATGGAATTGAACAAAACCAACCAAAATCTAAAAATAGAAGTAGAAACAATGAAGAAAACCCAAAGGGAGACAACTCTGGCAATAGAAACCCTAGAAAAGAAATCAGAAACCATAGATGTGAGCGTCAGCAACAGAATATAAGAGTTGGAAGAGAGAATCTCAGGTGCAGAAGATTCCATAGGGAACAGGGACACAACAATCAAAGAAAATGCAAAATGCAAAAAGATCCTGACTGGTGTGAGGTGGAAACTCAGGGTTGTTTTGATTTACATTTCCATGATGATTACGGATTTTGAACATTTTTTCACGTTCTTCACAGCCATTCAGTATTCATCAATTGAAAATTCTTTGTTTAACTCTATACTCCATTTTTTAATATGTTTATTTGACTTTCTGGAGTCTATCTTCTTGAGTTCTTTATATATATTGGATAATAGTCCCCTATCAGATTTAGGATTGGTAAAGATCCTTTGCCAATCTGTTGATGACCTTTTGGTCTTATTGACAGTATCTCTTGCCTTACAGAAGCTTTGCAATTTTACGAGGTCCCATTTGTCAATTCTTGATCTTACAGCACAAGCATTGCTATTCTGTTCAGGAATTTTTCCCCTGAGCCCATATCTTCTAGGCTTTCCCCCACTTTCTCCTCTATAAGTTTCAGTGTCTCTGGTTTTATGTGGAGTTCCTTGATCCACTTAGGTTTGACTTTGTACAAGGAGATAAGAATGGCTCAGTTCACATTCTTCTAGATGATAACTGCCAGTTGTGCCAGCACCATTTGTTGAAAAGGCTGTCATTTTTCCACTGGATGGTTTTAGCTCCCTTGTCAAAGACCAAATGACCATATGTATGTTGGTTCACTTCTGGGTCTTCAATTCTATTCCATTGATCTACCTGTCCGTTGCTGTACCAGTACCATGCAGTTTTTATCACAATTTCTCTGTAGTACAGTGTGAGGTCAGCGATTGTGATTCCACCAGAGGCTCTTTTAGTGTTGAGAATAGTTTTTGCTATTCCATATGAATTTGCAAGTTGCCCTTTCTAACTCAGTGAAGAATTGAATTGGAATTTTGATGGTGGGAGATCTTTCCATCTTCTGAGACCTTCGTTGATTTCTTTCTTCAGATAAAGTCCTTATCATACAGATCTTTCACTTCATTAATTAGAGTCACACCAAGTTAGTTTATATTTTTTGTGACTATTGTAAAGGGTGTTGTTTCCCTAATTTCTTCTGATTTGAGTGGTCTGCTTCTGGTTTCTCTCCATTTAGTTTGATGTTGGCTACTGGTTTGCTGTTTATTGCTTTTATTATGTTTAGTTATGGGCCTTGAATTCCTGATCTTTACAAAACTTTTATCATAAATGGGTGTTGGATTTTTTCAACTGCTTTCTCAGCATCTAACCAGATGATCATGTGGTTTTTGTCTTTGAGTTTGTTAATATAGTGGATTATGTTGATAGATTTCCATATATTAAACCATCTCTGCATCCCTGGAATGAAACCTACTTAATCATGATAGATGATCGTTTCGATGTGTTTTTGGATTCGGTTTGTGAGAATTTCATTGAGTATTTTTGTATTGATATTCATAAGGGAAATTGGTCTGAAGTCACTTTCTTTGTTGGGTCTTTATGTGGCTTTGGTATCAGAGTAACTATGGCTTCATAGAATGGATTAGGTAGAGTACCTTCTGTATCTATTTTGTGTAATATTTTGAGGAGTATTAGAATTAGGTCCTCTTTGAAGGTCTTATAGAACTCTGTACTAAACCCATCAGGTTCTTGACTTTTTTTTTGGTTGAGAGATTATTAATGACAGTTTCAATTTCTTTAGGGGATATGGGACTGTTTAGATCATTAATCTGATCCTGATTTAACTTTGGTACCTGTTATCTGTCTAGGAAGTTATCCATTTTATCCAGGTTTTCTAGTTTTGTTGAATATAGCCTTTTGTAGTAGGATCTGATGATGTTTTGGATTTCCTCAGGATTTGTTGTTATGTCTCCCTTTTCATTTCTAATTTTGTTAATTAAGATACTGTCCCTGTGCCCTCTATTTTGTCTGGCTAAGGGTTTCTCTATCTTGATGATTTTCTCAAAGAACTAGCTCCTGGTTTGGTTGTTTCTTTGAATAGTTCTTTTTGTTTCCACTTGGTTGATTTCAGCCATGAGTTTGATTATTTCCTGCTATCTACTCCTCTTGGGTGAATTTGCTTCCTTTTGTTCTTCAACTTTTAGGTGTGGTGTCAAGCTGCTGGTGTATGCTCTCTCTATTTTCTTTTTGGAGGCACTCAAAACTTTGAGTATTCCTCTTAGGACTGTTTTCATTGTGCCCCATAAGTTTGGGTAGGTTGTGGCTTTATTTTCATTAAACTATAGAAAGTCTTTAATTTCTTTCTTTCTTTCTTTCTTTCTTTCTTTCTTTCTTTCTTCCTTCCTTCCTTGACCAAGGTACCATTGAGTAAAATGTTGTTCAGCTTCCAGATGAATGTTGGCTTTCTATTATTTATGTTATTATTGAAGATCAGCCTTAGTTAGTAGTGATCTGATAGGATGCATGGGATAATTTAAATATTTTTTATCTGTTGATGCTTGTTCTGTCACCAATTATAATGTCAATTTTGGAGAAAGTACCATGAAGTGCTGAGAAGAAGGTATATTCTTTTGTTTTAGTATAAAATGTTCTGTAGATATCTGATAAATCCTTTTCTTTCATAACTTCTGTTAGTGTCCATGTTTAGTTTCTGTTTCCAGGATCTGTCCATTGATGAGAATGGGGTGTTGAAGTCTTCCACTATTATTTGTTAAGATATAATAACTAATAATAGTTATTAGTGTTAGTTATTAGTATAATGTTAGGTGCACTGTATGCTTTGAGCTTTACTATAGTTTCTTTAATGAATGTGGATTCCCTTGCATTTGAAGTGTAGATATTCAGAATTGAGAGTTCATGAGAGCCATGAATTTCCTATTTGACCCTTAACTCACAGGCTTAAACATCTCAGATCTGTTTATAATAACGGCAATAGAAGGACTGAGTCTAAGTCCTGCACTTCAAAATTTTTAGTTTTTTGTTTTGTTTGTTTGTTTTGTTTTTCGAGACAGGGTTTCTCTGTATAGTCCTGGCTGTCCTGGAACTCACTTTGTAGACCAGGCTGGCCTCAAACTCAGAAATCCACCTGCCTCTGCCTCCTGAGTGCTGGGATTAAAGGTGTGCGCCACCACACCCGGCTAAATTTTTAGTTTCAATAGAAGAATTTTATACCAATGAAAACCTTTGATTTTGCATCAAATTATGTACCATTTAAGAGATTATGACTTCAGCTTAGTAATAGTTAAAGAGATTTCTACCAAATGAGATTATGGCTATGCAATCAATTCTAGATATTCCTCCTTGTTCCAATTATGACCATTTCTACATTCCCTAGAAAAATAACCTATAATAACTACCGTCAGCCTTGAAGTTTAGGGATCTGGGGTGATGACTCTTCATAACTTCGTCAAGCTGAATATTATTGAGATATTTCGTCAAGCTGAAAATATTGAGATATTTTTGAAGGGAGGGTGAAGGGTAGGGAAAATGGGGAAGTTGGTTGGCCCACCAATAATTGTATTAGTCTCTGATGTCTGTGTCCTGACTGGATCTGGATGAAAAACCAAGACATCAGGAGTTCAGGCAGGTCAGTTCAGCATGTCTGATGAAGAAATTCACTAAGGCTCTATATTCAGTAATATATAAATCTCAAAACAAAATTTTAGAACCATCAAGATAACCTTTTTGTTTGATTCTCTGGAATCTAGTTCTTCAGGGGTCTCCATCTATCAAATCTGATACATAGTACTCTGGAAGGTGTAAATGCCTTAATCACCTTTTCCAAAAACACAAAAACAAAACCTTTTCCCCAAATCAGCATATCATTCAGCTGATAAACAGGAAAACCTGTAGCTTGTCAAGAGGAACAAGAAAATATCCACAATACTCAAAATCACACACATTTTAGCCTACTTAGGCTTTCTAATTTAATTTATCATGTTAGGCTATTAACCCAAAATTCACATTAGAGAATATGTGTCTCCTGCAGACTTAATTAAGCCATCTTTAAAACAATTGATTCATACGTCTATCTATACTTGCTTATAAGAGGCAGCTGGCCAAACCAGGACTTGAACCCAAAATTCCTGTGGAGCCCACGTTAGACAGACTATGAGTATCCTGTAAGACTTATTAGCACAGTATATCTTTATACCATTTTTAAAGCAATTAATTCAAACTTCCACTAATATCTGCCTATAGGAACCAGATAGTTTTTGTTAATCTGTCTGCCCAGAGCAGCCATCCTGTTATACCATCTATTTGTTGTGCTCTCTACCTGGAACCACAGACTTCTATTAATTAATACCTCTTCGTAGCAGCCAATTATCACTGCTCTCTCTACTTAGAGTCAGTAACTAATATTCCCTATATAATTCCGAACCACAGGCAAAATTTCCCATTTTTAAGTATCAAAATGTTATATTTTTCTCTTTATATCAATGAATTACCTGGGCTGGAGGCCTTTGTACCTTTGTTTCCTGATTCTTTATTCACAGGGAGAAGCTGAGTGTAGAAAGACACTTGTTGTCTGTGTCCCTGTTTGGGGGTTGGAGAGGCAGGGTGGAGAGTGAAGGATACAGGGGAATTAAACACAGAAAAGCTCTCTCGGGTGTAGATGCCTCTCTCCCATGAGGGATGGGGTTACCATCCCACAGTCACATATCTGACCCATAATTGTTGCTGTCTGAAAGAATTACAGGGATGGAAATGGAGAGGATCCTGAGGAAAAGAAAATCCAGAAACAGGCCCAAAGAGGGATCCAGCTCAAGGGTAGGTCCCAAGGCCTGGCACTATTACTGAGGCTATGGAGCACTCACAAAAAGGGACCTAGCATGTCCACACACCAGAAGACCTAACAAGCAGCTGAAAGAGTCAGAGGCAGATATTTGTACCCAACCAGTGGACAGAAGCAGCTGACCCGTCTGGTTGAATTAGGGAAAGACTGAAAGAAAATGAGGAGGAGGGCTACCCTGTAGGAGGACCAGCATCTCAATTAATCTGGACCCCAGAGATTTCTAAAATACTGCACCATCATCAGGCAGCATGCATCAGCTGATATGAGGCCTCCAACATGCGTACCGTAGAGGACTGCTGGGCCGGGTCTGTGTTCATTCAGAGATGATGCACCTAACCCTCAAGAGATTGGAGACCCCATGAAGTTTAGAGGTCAGGTGGGGTAGGGGGTGGAGATATCTATATAGAAACTGGGGGTGGAGGTGGAGAAGAGGTATGGGATGTGGAGCAGTCAGAGGATGGATGGGGTAGGGGGAATAAAATATGGACTGTAAAAAATAAATAAATAAATAAATAATTTTTTTAAGTGTATGTCAGAGTGAAGACCATCCTGCCTCAGGTTTGCTTGGCCTTCCCTCATGTCTCTGAGCTAATTTACTCTGTTGTTGCTGCTGGGGCTGATTCCTTTGCTGAGAGCAGAACCAGTGGCTCTCTAGGACATGTTAAAGCTTTGGACTCCACATTGGAACTATGAAGACACATACCTCAGTACCAGCACCACTACCAGCCCTCTGAGAGGCTCCACCCAGCAGCTGACTCAGACAGAAGCAGACACCCATAGACACAGTAGGGACTGTTATGGAAGAGTTTGGCGGAATGATTGAAGTCCCCAAAGGGGATAAGAACTTCACAGGAAGACCAACAGAGTCAATTATGCTGGAACCTTGGGGGTCTTCAGAGACTGAACAAACAACTAATGAGTATACACAGGCTGGGCCTAGTCCCCTCCACACATACATAGCAAAAGTGCAGCTCAGTCTTCATGTGGGTGCTGAAAAACTGGAGTAGGGGTGGCTATCACTAAATCTGTTACCTGTCTGTAGAATCTGTTTCCCTAACTCAGCTGTCTGTCTGGCCTCAGCAGGAGAATAATCACCTATCCCTGCAAAGACTTGAAGTGCCAGTGGTGGGAGATATCCAGGGGGACCTCAATTCTCTCAGGGAAGAAGGGGAGATGAGGGTGGGGGAAAGGACTATAGGATAGAAGTAATGGGACAAGGGACAGCAATCAGGATAAGAAGTGAATAAATAACTAAACTAATTTAAAAAATAAAGAATGTATTTTCTTCTCCGTACCTCATAGAACACTCTCCAAAATGGACCATATACTCAGACACAAAGTCAGTCTCAACATATAATTAAAAAAAAATTGAAATGGCCCCCTGTATCCTATCAAACTTTCACAGAATTAAAGACTTTCTTGAATCTAAAGAAAATTAATACACAGCATATTCAAACTTATGGGATGCACTGAAATTGGTGCTAATAGGAAAATTCATAGCATTAAGAGCCTATATAATAAATATTTGAGAGATTTCATACTAGCCTCTTAACAGCATACCTGAAATCTCTACAGAAATCTCTAAAGAGCAACTTGATATGAATAGCCTGTGCTGCTACCTGAGGCCATAGTGATATCCTGGCCCATGTTGCCATCTTAGGCTATATCGGAGTCTTTGGCCCAGCAGTAGTGGGGTTATGTCTATATCTGTAGCCTATGTTATCACCAAAAGCTATGTGGACATCCCTTGTCTGGGTAGCTGTCTGGGGCCATGTTGATGTCTGAGGGCTGACCAGAGTTGGTCCTGTTCCTCATAGGCTGCAGTAATGGCATGTGCACAGGTGAACTGGCCCCCGGGAGTGATCTTGAGAGAGTTGACATTAAAAACAAGTTAGCTATCCCCACTTCTAACATGGGCAAAACAGGAGAACTAACCCTGATACCACAGGCACAGGAGAGCTGGTGGGCTGAATAACTCAGCTACCACTCTACTACCAAGCTCAAATCCAGAATTAGAGTTGCCTCACACCCATATCTACCCCATCTATGAACTACTGGAGTACATTACTGGGCAGGTCATGCACATCCAAAGCTGTGGATTATCCATGACACAGGATAACTCCAAAAGGAGTTCCCATGAGGATCCAGTATTGATAATATAGGACAAACCAATGACTCATTATAAGGCCTAATTGCAAATAAAATGATCTGGGTAACTCAGACCCAGAAAGGTAAGTATGGTACATATTCATTTATAAGTTGATATTAGCTATTAAAGAAAATAACCAAACTAGACCTAGAGAGGCTTGGAAGAGAGAGGGGTCTAGAAAAGACCCATGGATCTCCCTGGATGAGGCAAATAAAATAAATTTTATGGCATACTGGAGAGATGCCTCAGAAGTTAAGAGCACTAGCCAGCCCTGAGTTCAACTGCCTCAGCAGTTAAGATGCCATGAGTTCAACTCCCAGCACCATCATGGTTGCTCCTAACCACTGATAAAGAGATCTGGTGCCCTCTTCTGGAGTGAGAGCATATATGATATGTATACAAAGTAAATAAATCTTAAATAGATTTTATAGATGAACTGTGGCCATGAGGTGACAGTAACAGGAGGAACAAATTGAGGAAGAGATGGGGTAGATGGAGAGAATATGGGGAGAGTTAGATGGCTAGAATTGGGGAGTATTTGCATAGTGATATGGTGATCCAGCGCAGTGGTAACCTCCTGGAATCTATAAAGATGACTCCCAGTGATGGTGAATAGAGTGTGCACTGGCCGTCTCTTAAAGCCAGAAGAGGATTCCAATGTTAAGACTGGGCTACATTCATTAGAGTTCTTTGCCAAGGGTTTCTTGCAAAAAGTCCCAAACAATCCAGGTTGTTGCTAACTCAAAGTGTTGCTCTTAAAAACAGACATCCTGGACCCATTGCCAAGGACAACACCCACACAACCCATTGAACCCTTGTTCTGACACATTGAGCTGGTGCCTATATAGAGTCTTTACCCCTATGTTCTAAACTCTTTGGTGTGGGAAGATACTCTTATAGGTTCCAGAAAGAGAGGCATGGGCACCAACAAAATCACACACAAAAAAATTGACCTACAATCTTTGCAAAAAAAAATATGGCAGGGCAATAGTGACACACAGTTTATAGGAAAAGTCAACCAATGTCTGCTGATACTTAAGAGTACAATCCACAAGAATGTTCCCATATCAACACTGCAAGGTGGGCAGGACCAGAGACTATATTGCTCAAAGACCTAGTATAAAACCAAATAGTACTGTTTTGTCTTTAAGTATCAATAAAATGACTCCCAATGATATTCTTCTATACTCATAGATCAGCGTGTTATCTACTTACCGTCAGAAAGAATTCCCCCAGCAGTAGATAAGAACAAATGTAGAGACCCCCAGCATAATATTAAGAAGAAAGAAAGTCTATATGGGAGGTCTCTGTTAAACCCTTCCTGTGAGAGCACAGGAAATCTTTTAGAAGAGGAGGCAAAAAGATTGTTAAGAGCCAGTGACGATGAAGTTTACCAGGAGAACAAAGCCCTCTGAATCAACTAAGCAAAGAACATTTGAGCTCACAGAGACTGAAGCAGCAATTACAGAGCCTAAATGAGTATACAGGAGGTCCTCTGGAGATCCGGGAAGCTCACTACACAGAAACTTGGTTAGTTGTTCATTTACTCACCTCACATCCTTCATCTCAAAAATAATTAAACATTAATTAAGCTTGAAATAACTTCTGAGCAAAACAGATGTTGTAGCTGTGGAAGAGAAGGAAGCTATACTTCAGGGACTAAAGCCCTGCAGTGGCCTTCCTTCCCCCTGACACTGTGACAACATGAAACCTGCAGTCTGCACTACCTGATGGCAGACAAGAGCCCCACAGATCCATACAGTACAAATATGACCTGGCAAGTGTCACCTTCCCAGAGCTGCTCCAGAGCCTGTCTGCAGCACAGACGTCCAGGTGAGTACATGGAGGTAAGATCTCATATGCCCTCACCTATGCCATGGAGAGAGTCATTAAAGCTGAAGTCTCTCTCTGACTAAGCCAGAGAGGAGTTGAGAGGCTCTGTGAGTCTTGGGTCCTCCACTTTCCTTCTGACCCTGACAAAGTTGGTACAGAAAATTCAAAGGAGATGATGAGTTGCTGGAGATACCGAAATAGGACAGAAATGTTGAGGCATTGCTGTACATCCTCAGGCTGGAGTCAGCACAGAGCTTTGGGTGGGACCTTGTCTAACATTTCTTTCATATTTTTTTTTCAAAAGTCAGTTGGATGGAGAAGATGTGTATCAAAATTTTGAGAAAAGCCTAAGAATATACTCCTGTAAAATCAACCCTAGAGAGACTGAGCCAGGAAAGTTGTTCAAAGCTATCCTGGTTAACGTAGGGAGATTCTGTCTCTAAACAAACAAGACAAAAGAAAAACAAACCAGCATTGTGACTCCAAAAGTGTCACTTGTGTTTGTAAAATTTGAATATGTTGGTTTTGATGCATTTCCACCTTTCAAATATTTACACATTTTATATAATCATAACTTTGAATTCCTAATTTAAAGCTTTTTCTTCTGTATCCATTATTATAATCTCTTGATTTTATCAAATAATATTATAATACTAATCTCAGCTTCAGTCATTGTATGCCTGGTGTCTGTGCAGAAGTATAAGCCATTAGAGTCACAGTTACCTTTACCATCTTAAGAATTCTTGCTATAAAAGATCCAGGCTGTGAACTAGCACATACTGAAACAGCTCATCTTAATTTTATCTGAGTGTCAAGCAGCAAAGAGCAATAAACTGTTTTAATTTTTGTTTGCTTCTTTTTAGTGAACCAGGATAGATGGAAGTAACCTTCCCAAGGCTTCAGGACTAGACCCAGACATGTTATCATCCATCTATTGGACACAAATCCATCCCATCTTCTAAAATTATTTTCTAGCATTCCTGGAGAAAATATGGGAGATGAATCACCTCTGTCCCTCAGCTGACAGGCCACTTCAGTAGCAGAAATTGATTATTAAAATATTAGTAGCTGATCTCAAATATGATTTAAAGTTTGGAAAAGGGAAGAGATGATTAAAACAGAAGAAAAGCCCAGGAAAGCAAGCATTACACAAACAATATTTTCCATCATATCTAGGAGGTAATTGATAGCAGGGATTTTTTACAGATTTGAATTATTGAATAAACACTAAATTTTAATTCTAAATATGTTAATGAATGCTGATGATGGGCTTGAAATAATGTTTGGAGCATTTTCCCTTGTGTTCAGATATTTAGGATGATATTATGATTTCTAGGATATGGTATAGGAGCAGACAAAAGGTGATAACTGATTTTCAGAGTCATCAAGCCACCTGGACACAAACCTAGGTAGTGGAGGGAAACAGGTTCATGTAACCAACTGGGAGATCACCAGGATATAGACATTTAAATAATTCTGTGAGTTTAACAGGGAGAGGAGAAGGAAACAGAGGCATTCCAAGTACTCAGAATATACAATCCCATGGAGACACAAAAGCATCCTATTAGAAAAGGTGCCCAAAGCTTACCAGAAATCCCTGAGAAATGAGAATTGAACATGTGTGTGGCAGTGTTGAACACATGTAATGTTGCAGATGAGGTTCCTGAAACTCCCTCTTTTCCTGTGGACTCTGTTATTGTGTGATCTCAGATAGATGTTTGGCAACTGGTATTCAAATCTAAAGTTTTAAATTAGATTTTTATTTTTAGCAAAATTGGCTTGTTCAATTTGTGTGAGTGTGTGTGCTTGTGTGTGTCTATCTGTCTGTCTGTCTGTCTGCATCCTTGTTACCTCTCATCATTGTTGAATGGAACTCCAAGTTTCCTCAGCCATGATTTCTTCCTCTGAACAATGCCACACACATGTTCAATTCTCATTTCTCAGGGATTTCTGGTAAGCTTTGGGCACCTTTTCTAATAGGATGCTTTTGTGTCTCCATGGGATTGTATATTCTGAGTACTTGGAATGCCTCTGTTTCCTTCTCCTCTCCCTGTTAAACTCACAGAATTATTTAAATGTCTATATCCTGGTGATCTCCCACTTTCCCAAACACAAAGAAAAAAATCCTGTCAAGGTCTATGCCCTAGAATCATTATGCACTGATGTAGAACAAAGCAGCTTGCCTGCTCTGATAACCACTGTCTTAGGAAGTAACCAAGTGCTCAGATAGACCTCTTCCTTGAGTATAAACTGGTGGTTACATGAAATTTTCAGGATATCTTTTGATGATTCAGCTTTAACTGCTGGGTCTTACATAGAAGGACTATTTAATTTGACTTAACATTGAGAAATACCTTTTAAAAATTACCTAGCAAATATTTGTGTAGAATGAAATCACAGAATAGTCAATATAAAAACTTTTAAAACATTAAGATATAGAAAGTGAAGATACAAAACTATGAGCTAAATGCAAATCTATGCATTTAATGCTAATCAAGATGCAAGGAAGGAAGGAACATTGAAGAACAAAGGAGGATACACATGGAAGGTAAAGTTACTAAATCTGAGACATGTTGCAGTATTGTCCAGCAGGGTTTCCCAAGGTCTTTGTGTGATGTAGCAAAGGCAGACAGGTTCAGTATGAGCCTCAGGCTTTGGAAATTGAGTGGATAAATATAACATAGAATTTGAAACAGAGGAAGAAATCATGGCTGAGGAAACTTGGAGTTCCATTCAACAATGATGAGAGGTAACAAGGATGCAGACAGACAGACAGACAGACAGATACACACACACACACACACACACACACACACACACTCACACACAATTGAACAAGCCAATTTTGCTAAAAATAAAAATCTAATTTAAAACTTTAGATTTGAATACCAGTTGCCAAACATTTATCTGAGATCACACAATAACAGAGTCCACAGGAAAAGAGGGAGTTTCAGGAACCTCATCTGCAAAATTACATGTGTTCATCACTGCCACACTCACTCCATTAAAAACTGTGTGGCAGGCCCAAAAGCTTGGATGAAGTCCTGAGGCAAAAAGTTTCATTGAAACTTAGTCTCCTGAAGTCTTGGCATCCTGTAGCATGAATGCACCAAATTGTCCCTGCATTAGTCAGTGAATGGATCTGTGTGCTTTCTTTCAGTATTGTTTTATTATAGGTGCCTCCAAGCAATGATTTGTCAAATACCTAAGCAAAATTGAACTTTGCTTCCTGGCCTTCACCAATGTCCTAGTCAGTCCTTGAGCCAACCCTGGGCTTGGAATTCAGTAAAAATGTTACCTATTCCATAACATTCAGTATTGTAAGAGAGATAGCAAAAGAAACCAGGCATTACTATCTACTACATAGAGTTAGAAATTTCAGGGCAAGCTTAGCAAAGTAAGTTTAGAATTTTTATTATAGTTATGTATGGCAGACTACATTACTTAATAGAAGAAAGTCCCCCACAAAATCACTTAGAATAACAGCCAAGTCACTCCCATATACAGGATTTTACAATGGTTTAGGAAGATCAGGCTGTGGTTTAAGGAGGAACTAGAGTATTACATTATTCATGAGAAGGTTAACTAGAGCAGAACTCCCTAATTAAAACTATGGTTTGGGTATGAAAACCCTTGCCCCAGGAGCATAACGACCTCACACCTGGCTTCTAAGAATATAGCTTACCTTAGATACAGCTGACTTAGTCTCAGTTGTTATATTGCCTAGCTCCTGCTAGTCTTTATGTATGCATTCCTCTGTTTTGTGTAAAGACTCATTAAGCATCCAGTAACCTCAAAGTACCTTGGCTGATGTGTCACCTAACTTCTTTATTTTCTTCTGTATTATAAATCTGATGCTTGCTTTGAGAAACTACATTCAGATCAACACTCCCTTGTGTTTGTGTCTGTTTGTCACCCTACCAACTCCTTGCCTACCTGAATACCGGGACCCTGATTCCCTGAGGGTTGAGGGACCCACTGAGTCCAGTCCATGGCACAACATTGCCTCTTGCACACTGAAAAACACTATTATGCAAAATGTGCAGTTCAGTTCCATATCTAGCATTACTGATGCTTTCTTTAAAATGTATTCGCATCCTATATACAAGGAAGGAAGAAATGATTTTGAAGATTCTTAAGGAAATAACTTTTCTCTTCATGACAGTGCTTGGCATTCTGGGGAACATGTCTGTTTCTGTGAATTATATGTTCACTTGGTGGGGAAGCCATGAGAAGAAACCCATACTCCTTATTCTCATCCACTTGATTTTTACAAATATAATAATCCTTCTTGTAAAAGGATTGCCTAAGACAATAGCAGCTTTTGGTTTGAGAAATTTCTTGGATGACATAGGCTGTAAGATTATTGTTTACATGGAGAGACTGGCCCGTGGCCTCTCCATCTGCACCAGCAGTCTCCTCACTGTGGTCCAGGCCATCATCATCAGTCCCAGAACATCTGGTTGGAGGAGGCTCAGGCCAAAGTCTGCATGGCACATCCTTTTATTCTTCCTATTCTTTTGGATACTAAATGCTTTGATAGGTGTGAACCTAATCCATTCTACCACAAATACAAGACTGAATGTATCACAATTTAAGAGTGATGACAACTACTGTGATTTTATGCTACCAATTCAGAAAATAAAATGGATTGTTCTCCCTCTCATGGTTCTGAGAGATGCAGTGTTTCAGGGTGCCATGGGAGGGGCCAGTGGCTATGTGGCATTTCTTCTCCACAAACACCACCAGCATGTCCTCTACCTTCAAAACTCCCAGCTTCTCTACAGAACTCCCCCTGAGCTGAAAGCTGCTCAAAGTGTCCTCCTTCTGATGCTCTGTTTTGTTTTCTTCTACTGGACAGACTGTGCCTTTTCTCTGTTTCTAACTCTCTCTTCAGGGGTCAATATCTTGATGGTAAATACTCGAGATTTTCTGACCCTTGGATATGCAACTTTTAGCCCCTTTGTGCTGATTCACAGGGATGGGCTTCTAATTGAATGTAGGCATGTTCAGTAGAAGACATTGGGAAAATGTCTCATTTATATGCAACAATTAAGGAAAAATTTAGCTCTGCAATATTGTGGGTAAAACAAAATCCCACACAGTAGTTTAGGCATGTGTTTATTCTTAAACAATATTCTTGATGACTTAAAACTTGCACTGAGTGTAATCTTAACAAATTAAATAATATATAAACTTAATTTTCCACTGGCCACTCTTTTTATAAGACTTTATTTGTTTTAACATTTCTATTTTTGTATTTATTGACTGTGTATGAATAGTTAAACAGCATTTATGACTGTACCATGTGCATGCCTGAGGCCTATAGAAGCTGGAAGAGATTATTAACCATCCCGTGTCTAACTGGATTTGACAAATTGTTCTGAATTAATGTGTTATTGCTGTGAATTGAAATTGGGAGGTCCAGCCAACACTCTTAGCAGCTGAGTCATCTCTTCAGCACTGAGAAAAATCACTTTATCCAGGCTTTGTAACACTGGTTTTGCTCCTACTATGAGTGAAACCATGTAGATAAAGTTCATCAATTTTTAGCAAATTTCATACTGATTTAATCATGTTAGTCCAAAATTTTTCTTATCTTTTAAATAATGTACATGCTGTACCATTGGGCTATTTTGGGTTATTTCAAAGTGTGTGTGAGTATCCATCTGTAAAAAAGATTTGACAGAATTATAAATAAATGATATGTACCGTGAATTCAATCAATAGGAACCAAATGCATCAGTCATAGAACTTAAATGCCCTGAGCATTTTCATTGGTGTTATATTCATGAATAAAGACTTACAATATGAGATAAGCTAGATAACCAATATACAGTAAAGTTTCATTTTATCTCTGTCTCTATAGCTTCTATGTCGATTAAAAAGTGTGGAAATATCTTGATGATTATGATGAATCAATTAGTGACTGAAGCAGACTGATTCTTTTGAGCAGCTGCCCTTTATTAATCTTGGGTGCTCTCCACAGCACTATCCAGCTCCTCCTCATCAAAGAGCTGCAAAAGGACATGCCTCTACATTCATTTCAATGAGGCGTTTGTCACTTAATTTCTTAAATTGGATCCATACAATGTTATTTCATGGTTCTAAGCATCTGAAGAGTACATTTTGAAAAACAGTTATTGATATAATCATTGAACATGAAATTGTAGAACGGTTAGAGGTAGCTATATGCCTAATTTTCATAAAAACTTTCTGTCATATTAAACTAGACCACTTGTAAACATTGTGGATGCATCCTGGATCTACTTTACAGTAAAAATAGGTATTTATTTATTGCATGGTTGCATAGGATATACAAAGCTTCTAAGTAAGTGATGTGTATTGTATTGTGCTATAGATTTTTAAATAGCTTTATTTTCTAATATGTTTATTTTTATTTATGTGTATATTTCTCTTTGAGTATATGCCACATGTGTAAAAGTGCCCATACAGGCCTGAAGAGGGTATTGGATCCAAGGTAACTAGAACTAAAGGCAGTCATAAGTCCCATGAAGTAGATGATAGGTAAGGATCCAGGGTTGTCTTCAAGAGGAACATGTCATTTAACCATATCTCTAGTTACTTGTCTTTCTAATGTAAATGTGATTTGTTTGTAGACAATGTACATTGCTAATGTTATTCTTACAATTCTTATGCTAAAGCTATTTTCTAAGTACCTGACATAAAGAAAAAAAAAAAAGAAAAACAGACAAATCAACCTTCTAAGTCAGCCTGTGTAATTTAACTCTAAAGGATGTGATGTAAGAACATGGAGAAGGAGAGAAGAAAGATGTATTTAACTGAGTGATGGAGGAGTTGTTCAACTTTAAGAATAGACAGGGAACTAGAGAGTATGCATAGAATAGGTCCTAGATGAACCAAGAAAACTCACAAGCCTAGGGTAGCTTGCCAAACTTAGAACACTTGCAAGACATTCTTCCCAGGGAAATACAAGAAGTAAACACTTTCTGGGGTTGGAAGAGATGCTTCCTCTTTCATGAAACACTGTCTCCAAATTGGGCTGGGAACATCAGTGTGCTGTTTTGTTCCCTGTCAGGTTGATACACACTGGAATATTCTGGGAAAGGAACCTCACTGATAACACCCCTTCATTAGATTTGCCTACAGGCTGTGTGAAATTTTCTTCATTAATGACTGTTTTGGGTGTGGAAGGTCTGATACATGTGGGTTGATGACACTCAGGGCATGTTTTTCTGACTTATATTAAACAAACAAACAAAGTAGGCCATTGAGAGTTAGACACCAAGCCACATTCCTCTGAGGTTTTGTTGGGGATGCAGGCTAAAAAAGTCTTTCTCATAGGGCCAGATGAAAGGATGAAGGATAACTTGGTTCTGCATCCTTGTCCAGAAACATGCTTAGTAGACTTTCTGACCCTGGAGCCAGTGCCTTGTAGGATTCAGAATTGGGACTTACAGACTTAAAATTTAGCCTGGGCTGTAAAGTCCTAGGGCTGCTATGTCTGAGGTATCCTGTGCTCTCTTGCCAACATTGTTTGTGAAATAGTGTGGTGACAAGGAAGTGTTCTTGAAGCACAAGAGACCAGTCAGGAACCAATCCGATGCAATCCTGGTAGGGTCTTTACTAGTGCTAGCTCAGGTACGGCCCACAGCCAACCCATAGGAAGGTTTTAGTGGAGAAAATCCCCAAATACTCATTGAGAAAAAGTTTTATAAAAATCAGCAAGCAAAGGGTGAGTGTTTCTAGCCTGGCAAGCATCTAGTTGGTGTGCTACTGTTGCCTTTAGCATAACTGGCTGATGTTGAGAGTCAAACTGTAAACTTTTTTTTTTAGATATTTTCCTAATTTACATTTCAAATGCTATCCCAAAAGTTCCCTCTACCCTCCCACTCCCACTTCTTGGCCCCAGCGTTCACCTTTATTGGGGCATATAAAGTTTGCAATACTAAGGGGCTTCTCTTCCCAATGATGGCCAACTAGGCCATCTTCTGCTACATATGCAGCTAGATACACGAGCCCTGGGGGTTCTGGTTTGTTCATATTGTTGTTCCTCTTATAGGGTTGCAGACCCCTTCAACTCCTGGGGGTACTCTCTCTAGCTTCTCCATTGGGGGCCCTGTGTTCCATCATATAGATGACTGTGAGCATCTACTTTTGTATTTGCCAGGCACAGGCATAGCCTCATACAAGACAGTTATATCAGGGTCCCTTCAGCAAACTCTTGCTGTCCTATGCAACAGTGTCTGGGTTTGTTGACTGATTATGGGATGGATCCCTGTGTGGGGTAGTCTCTGGATAGTCCATCCTTTCATCTTAGCTCCAAACTCTGTCTCTGTAAATCCTTTCATGGGTATTTTGTTCCCTATTCTAAGGAGGAATGAAGTATCCATACGCTGGTCTTCTGTAGGGGTCTACCACCTGCAGTCGATCTACATTACAAACTGGGTCCTCTGGAAGATGGTGTCTAGGGCTAAAACAAGAAACTAGGGTGGGAGAAAAGACAAATGCCAAGTCTACACATCCAATCAAAGCGTCTACTGTGGGATGTTCCAGCTGTAGGCAAGTGAACTTGGTGGAGCCAGGGTCCAGAGAGAGGCACAGCAGCAGACAGCAAGGCACCAGAGTAGCTCAGGTGAGATTTAACAAGACAATGGAAGCCACACTGCACGTGATTTCCCATGGCTGGTCCGTGCATCAGCCTGCTTCATGTGGGTGGGGGAGGGACATTACATCCTTCCTTCTTCTTGATTTTCTTGTGTTTTGCAAATTGTATGGGATGGTTTAATATATGGAAATCCATCAATGTAATCCACTATATAAACACACTCAAAGACAAAAACCACATGATCATCTCCTTAGATGCTGAGAAAGCATTTGACAAAGTCCAACACTCTTTCATGATAAAAGTCTTGGAAAGATCAGGAATTCAAAGCCCATACCTAAACATAATAAAAGCAATATACAGCAAACCAGTAGCCAACATCAAACTAAATGGAGAGAAACTCGAAGCAATCCCACTAAAACCACAGAATAGACAACGCAACCCACTTTTCCCCTACTTATTCAATATAGTACTTAAAGTCTTAGCCACAACAATTAGACAACAAAAGGAGATCAAAGGGATACAAATTGGAAAGGAAGAAGTCAAACTATAAACTTAACTTGTGATTTCTTTCTAATTTGTGGTTGTTAGATAGTGGGCTTGTGGGGATTAACATGGAAGAGCAGATTTTGTAGGGGTTAATGTAGATATTGGAGCTAGACTCCAGTTTGGTTGGGGTGGGGTGTAGTTTGGAAACTAATACTAGGTACTGGTTTTGAGTCAAACTTATGTCAGAGTCTATAAGATAGATTCTGAACCTAAAAATTTGGTCTCTCTGTAAAAAATATCAGATGGCAAAGACTAGGTAGAGAATGTGGATCATTCATTCAAACAAAATGTTAAAACAGCAAATGAAAAAAAGGCATGATGACTGGGACACTGTAAAATAAACATCAATCTACACAGTTCATAGCTTAGAAGAAAAGACCCAAGTCAAAAACAAAAAATAGTTTCAACAAAATATCATAGAAGTTTTCAACAGTTTAAGGAAAGAGATACTTGCCAAGGTGAAAGAAGTATACAGTTTACAAAATAGCACAAAAAGATAAATGCCACAAGTTATATTATGGCCAAAACACCAAATGCATACAATACAGAAAAATACAGAAAGCTGCAAGACAGAAACATGAAGTCACTTATAAATGCAGACCAATAAATTAAGCAACAGAATTTTCAGAAGGATTTAGATTAATGTTATGGGAATTTTGAACAAAACCAGATATAAAGCCAGACAACTACAGCCAACAAAGCTGTCAATCAAAATTGAAGAAGGAAAGTTTGTCTTATTTTTTAAATTTTTTTCTTTCTTTTTTTTTTTAGATATTTTCTTCATTTACATTTCAAATGCTACCCTCTTTCCTAGTTTCCTTTCTAAAAGTCCCCAATACCCACCCTGCTCCCCAACCCACCCACTCCCACTTCCTGGCCCTGGCATTCCCCTCTACTGGGGCATATAATCTTCACAAGACCAAGGGCCTCTCCTCCCATTGATGGCCAATTAGGCCATACTCTGCTACATATACAGCTAGAGACATTAGCTCTGGAGATAGTGGTTAGTTCATATTGTTGTTCCTCCTATAAGGTTGCAGACCCCCTTTAGCTCTTTCAGTACTTTAACTCCTTCATTGGGGGACCTGTGTTCCATCCAATAGATGACAGTGAGAATCCATTTCTGTATTTTCCAGGCACTGGAATAGCCCCACAAGCGACAGCTAGATTAGGGTCCTGTCAGCAAAATCTTGCTGCCATATGCAATAGTGTCTGGGTTTGGTGGTTGGTTATGGATCCCCAGGTGGGGAAGTCTCTTGATGGTTCTTCCTTCTGTCTCAGCTCCAAACTTTGTCTCTGTAACTCCTTCCATAAGTATTTTGTTCCCCGTTCTAAGAAGGAACAAAGTATCCACAGTCTTCCTTATTCTTGAGCTTCATGTGTTTTGCAGTTGCATCTTGGGTATTCTAAGTTTCTGGGCTAATATTCACTTATCAGTGAGTTTATATCATGTGTGTTCCTTTGTTATTGAGTTACCTCACTCAGGATGATATCTTCCAGATCCACCCATTTGCCTAAGAATTTCATAAATTCATTGTTTTTAATTGCTGAGTAGTACTCCATTGTATAAATGTATCACATTTTCTGTATCTGTTCCTCTGTCAAGGGAGATCTGGGTTCTTTCCAGTTTCTGGCTATTATAAATAAGGCTGCTATGAACATTGTGGAGCATGTGTCCTTTTTACAAGTTGGAACATCTTCTGGGAATATGCCCAGAAGAGGTATTGCTGGATCTTTCAGTAGTACAATGTCCAATTTTCTGAGGAACTACCAAACTGATTTCCAGAATGGTTATACCAGCTTGCAATCCAACCAGTAATGGAAGAGTGTTCCTCTTTCTCCACATCCTCACCAGCATCTTCTTTCACCTGAATTTTTGATCTTAGCCATTCAGAATGGTGTGAGATAGAATCTCATGGTTGTTTTGATTTACATTTCCCTGATGATTAAGGATGTTGAACATTTTTTCAGGTGCTTCTCAGCCATTCAGTGTTCCTCAGTTGAGAATTCTTTGTTTAGCTCGGTACTCCATTTTTTTCATAGGGTGATTTGGTTTTCTGGAGTCTAACTTCTTGAGTTCTTTATATATATTAGATATTAGTCCTCTATCACATTTAGGATTGGTAAAGACCTTTTCCATTCTGTTGGTGGCCTATTTGTCTTATTGACAGTGTCCTTTGCCTTACAGAACCTTTGCAATTTTATGAGGTCCCATTTGTCAATTCTTGATCTTAAAGCACAAGCCATTGCTGTTCTGTTAAAGAATTTTTCCCCTGTACCCATATCTTCAAGGCTTTCTCCCACTTTCTCCCACTTTCTCCTCTATAAGTTTCAGTGTCTCTGGTTTTATATGGAGTATCTTGATCCACTTAGACTTGAGCTTTGTACAAGGAGATAAGAATGGATCAATTCACATTCTTCTACATAACCACCAGTTGAACCAGCACCGTTTGTTGAAAATGCTGTCTTCTTTCCACTGGATGGTTTTATCTCTTTTGTCAAAGATCAAATGACCATAGGGGTGTGGGTTTATGTTGTCTTATTAGTTTTTTGTCTGTTTAATTTTCTTTTCTTCAGGATTTTGTTTATTTTGTTATGGGAGCAAAAACACCAGTGAGAGAATTTAAAGTTGGTTGGCATCAAGAGTGTAGAGGATGTGGGAGGTGATAGCACACAGAATAAAATAATCAAAATTTATTTTATGAAAATTATTAAGAAAAGAAAAAAGCATCAGAAACAAATGAAATACTCAGTACTGACTGTAGAACACAAAGAAGACATTTAAAGTAGTATAGAGAACACAGTAGATCCTCTACTCTCCTGGTGACTGTGTTGTAAACATAACACTGAAGATAGCCCTTATATTTAGTATTTAATGATATTTAAATATTAATAAAAATATGCTTGAAAATTTTTCAGAAAGTGATCACTTTGGACATCCACTCTGAGTCCTGCATAGACTGCACAGTTGAGTGCTGCCATGTCATGGGGGATGGGGCTGCATCTGGCCTTGTTGGAGCAAGTGTGTCACTGTGAAGGCAGAGTTTGAGGTCTCCTATGCTCAAGCTATGCCCAGTGGTGCACACAGTCTCCTTCTGCTGCCTGCAAATAAAGATGTAGGATTCCCATCTTCTTATCCAAAACCTTGTTTGTCTGTATGCTACCATGCTTCTAGCCATAATGAGGCTAAACCTCTGAAACTCTAAGCCATTCCAAATTAAATGCTCTGTAGCAGAAACCTAGAATTATCTCTATTTCCTTTCTTGCCCCATCCACAAGGGATCAAAAATACATTCTTCTCTAATCTTCCTTCCCCCAACTCATCCCAGTGCCCAACACCAGAAGACATTCTCTGTGAACACACTATTTGTAAACAGGTAAGACACATCCATTGCACCCTCCAAAAATAGAGAGAAGAAACTGAAACCAATTAACAAAATACAAAGATAACTCCAGAATCAGCACCTAGAACTATAGTCATCCCAATCCCAGACACCTAGACAACAGTGTGAAATTACAATTGACAATATGTCTCCTCTAGAGCCTATGTCTCCTACCACAGCAGATACTGAGCATCCCAACATAGCTAAAACAAAACAAAACAAAAAAAGAACTTAAAGCACCTATATGAAGATGATGGAGATATATAAAGAGAAATGGAAAGAAATCCAGGAAAACATACAAAAGTTGCAGGAAGCAGGTAAACCAAATACAAGAATCCAAGGGCGGGGGGAAGGAAGGAAATGAATAAAAGTGTTCAAGATCTGAACATAGAAATAAAACTCAAAAAAAAAAACCCTGAAGGAACTCTCCAAGTGAAAAATTTAGAAATATGAACAAGAAGTGCAGAGGAAAGGTTCACCAATGGAATATAAGACATGAAAGAGAGAGTCTCAGGCATTAAAGATACAATAGAAGAAATGAATACAATGGTTAAAGAAAATGTTAGATCTAAAAAGGTCATGACACAAAACATCCAGGAAATCTAGGACACCAGGAAAAGGCTACACCTAAGAATAATAGGAATAGAGGAAGAAGAATCCCAACTCAAAGGCCCAGAAAATATTTTCAAAAAAATCATAGAAGTAAAATTTTCCTAACCTAAAGATGGAGAAGCCTATTATAGTACAAGAAGCATACAAACAATCAAATAAGTTGCACTCAGAAAGAACATCCCCTACACATATAATAATCAAAACACTAAAAGTACAGAAGAAAAAATGTTAGAAGATGCAAGGGAAAAAGAGCAAATAGCATATAAAGACAGACCTATTAGAATTACACATGACTACCTAATGGAGACTCTAAGAGCCAGAAGGACTTGGATAGATGTACTGAACAGTCTCAGAAACCACAGATATCTGTCCATATTACTTTGCCTTGCAAAAGTTTCATTCACTGTAGATGGAGAAAACAAGACATTCCACAATAATGTAAAATTTACACAATATCTATCTACAAATCCAAGCCTATAGAAGGTATTAAGAGGAAAACTATAACCAAAGGAGGTTAACTACACCCACAAAATCACAGAAAGTAATGATATTGAACCACCAACATGAAAAGAAAGGAAACACACACACACACACACACACACACACACCCATCACAAGACTCATTAGTCATTGATATCTGTCAATATTAATAGTCTCAATTCTTCAATAAAAAGACACAAACTAACACAATGGATGAAAAAAAAAAAAAACAGGGCCCATCCTTCTGCTGCATCCAACAAACTTACCTCATTAACAAGGATAAATATTCCCTCAGTGTAAAAGATTAGGGAAAGATATTCCGAATAAATGGACTTAAGAACCAAGCTGCTGTATCTATTTTAATATCTAAAAAAAAAAAAAAATAGAATTTAACCCAAAATTTATCAAAAGTGATGGGGAAGGATAGTACATATTAATCAAAGGAAAAAAATTCACCAAGACAATGTTTCAATCCTTAACATCACTGCATAATATCAAGTGTGGCTACTTTTGTAAAAGAAACCCTACTACAGATTATATCACACATTGACCCTACACACATGTAGTGGTAGACTTCAGTATCCCACTCTCACCAATAAACCATTCATTCTGACACAAACTAAACAAAGAAATATTGGCGCTAACAGATGTTATTTTACAAAATGAACTTAGAAGATATTGACAGAATATTTCACACAAACATAAAAGAATGTACCTTTTTCTCAGCACCTCATAGAAAGTTCTCTAAAATTGACTACATACTGGAACACAAAGCAAGTCTCAACAGATACAAGAAAATTGAAATGACCCCCTGCATCCTGCCAGACCACCACAGATTAAAGCTTGATATCAAAATTAACAGTAACAACAAAAAAGCTTACAAACACATGGAAGTTAATCATCAGAATGAAAAATGGGTCAAGACAGAAATAAGAAAAATTAAAGACTTTCCAGAATTTAACAAAAATGTATACACAGCATATTCAAATTTAAGGAGCACAATGAAAGTGATATTACTAGGAAAATCCATAGCACTAAGTGCATACATATTAAAATTTTAAGAGATTTCATACTAGCAATTTAACNAGAAAAGGAGGAGGAGGATGGAGGGAGAGAGGAAAAGGAGGGAGGGAGGGAGGGAGGGAGGGAGGGAGGGAGGGAGGGAGGGAGGAAGGGAGGGAGGAAGGGCAGGAAAAGCTCAATGATCATCCCTGGTCTGCCCTGCTCCAGCTGCAGCACTTGCAAGAGTGTGCCTGTATCTCACCTGCTCACTTGCTCATCACAGAAGACTGATGTCCTGATACAGGTGAGCCAGCCCCTAGTAAGTAACCTTTGGAAAACTCAAGAAGAAGGAAGACCAAAGTGTGGATACTTCACTCCTTAGAATAGAGAACAAAATACCCATGGAAGAAGTTGCAGAAAAAAAGTTCAGAGCTCAGATGGAAGGAAAGACCATCTAGAGACTGCCCCACCCGGGGATCCATCCCATATACAACCACCAAACCCAGACACTATTGCATATGCCATAAAGATTTTGCTGACAGGATCATTACATAGCTCAATACAGAAGTGGATGCTCACAGTCATCTATTGAATGAAACACAGGGCCCCTAATGAAGGAGCTAGAGAAAGTACCCAAGGAGCTAAAGGGGTCTGCAACCCTATAGGAAGAACAACAATATGAACTAACCAGTAACCCCCAGAGCTGTGTCTCTAGCTGCATATGTAGCAGAGGATGGCCTAGTCGGCCATCAGTGGGAAGAGAGGCCATTGGTATTGCGAAGATCATATGCCCCAGTACAGGGGAATGCCAGGCCCAGGAAGCAGGAGTGGGTGGGTTGGGAAGCAGGGCGGGGGGAGGGTATAGGGGGCTTTGGGGATAGCATTTGAAATGTAAATGAAGAAAATATCTAATAAAAAATAAGCAACACAAAAAACATAAAATTAAAAAAAATTTAAAAGCCACACTGAACAACTGTAAAAAACAAAAAACAAAAAACAAAAAAAAGTGACCTTTGGAGCTTTGGAGAGCTGATCCTTAGTGCATGATAAAAAGTGAGGTAGCCCCATCTCTCATCTGGACAAAGCAAGAGAGCTGATGCTGGTGGGAAAGGCACAGGAAAGTTGGCAGGTCTTTTTAGGTTCGGGTCTAGATCTCGAAACTCAGCTGAATGTGGTTATAGATGTGATAGATACTTGATGTCTTCGTGCAAATCCACGACCAGTACGTCTAGGTTTTGACGTCCCTAGGTTTAGATAATGTACCCCGTTGTTGTTCTAAGGACTCTCTTCATGAGTCCTTCTCGATCACAACTATTACATCGTTTTCGCAGAGGCCTGGAACAAGATCAATGATTTATTGAAATGAATGCTTGCAAGTTAAATTGTCTGGGTAACACAGACCCAGAAAGACAAATATGGTATTTATTTCTTTTAAGTAAAAGAGTCAAGCTATACCCTGTAGACTTAGTTTGTCAAGGAAAGGAGATGAGTCTAGGTAGGACACATGGATCTCTCTGGGTGGGGCAAATTCAATAGATTGGGTGGGGGGGGGCACTGGAGAGATGGCTCAGAGGTTAAGAGATCCCTGACAGAGTCCCTGAGTTCAATTCCCAGAACCAGAATGGTGGCTCATAACTATAAAGACATCTAATACCCTCTTCTTGTGTGCAGGTATATAGACAGGTAGAGCATTCCTTACATAATAAATAAATCTTTAAAATAGAATAGATTCATAAATGAACTGGGGACATGAGGTGACAAGAACAAGGGGGTGAGGTTGAACGGGAGGTGAGGGGTAGGAAGAGAGTGTGGGGAGAGATGGCTGGAACTGGACAGTATTTGGGGGATGCAAATCCAGAGCAGTGGTAACATCCCGGGATCTATGAAGGTGATCCTAATGAGGACTTCTGGTAATGGGGAATATTAATTGTGAGCTGTCCATCTCTTGTATCCCGGTGAGGTTTCTAGTCGTCAGAATGCACTAGTGAGAATGCATTCAGTTGAGTTGTTTGCCAAAGGTGATCCACAAAAATCCCCCCCCAAAAAAACAAGCATTTGCTAAAAAAAAAAAAAAAAGGGTAACCCTCTGAAAACTGATATCAGGGCCCCATTAGCAATGACAGCACCCACACAACTCAGTGAACATGGAGGCACTGAGCTGGTACCTACATAGAGCCTTCATCCTTACTTCTAAACTGTTTGATGTGGGAAGGTACTCTTTCAGCCCTCATGAAGAGAAACATGGATCCCAACTCAAACATAAAACCTTTGACTTACAATCTGTCCTGTCAGAAAATATCCCAGGACAATGGTGGCTCAGAACTTATGGGACTAGTCAACCAATGTAGATGTTACTTAAGGCCCCACTCCACCAAAAGGAACCCATACCCCAAACTGTGACTAAGAACTAGAGACTAGATAGCTCACAGACCTAAAGTAAAACCAAACACTACTAGTCTTCAGAATATACAGTTCAATAAAATGACTCCTAATGATATTCTTCTATGCTCATAGATCGGTGTGTTATCCAGCCTTCGTTAGAAAGGCTTCCTCTGGCAGCAGATAGAAAAGATGCAGAAACCCATTGATAAAAATTGGGCAGAAAGGGAGTATACCTAGGAGGTCTTGAACAAATCACTCCTCTCAGAGCACAGGGGATCTTTTGGAAGAGGGAGCAGAAAGATGGTAAGAGCAAGAAAGGATGGAGAATATGTGGAGAACAAGGACCTCTGAATCAACCAAGTGAAGTAAATATTAGCCAAAAGAGGCTAAAGTAGCAAGTTCAGAACCTAAATGAGTATACACAGGTCCTCTGGAGACATAGGAATATCAGTACACAGAACTTGGTTAGTTGTTCATTTCTCTCTCCACATCCTTCTTCTCAAAATAATTAAACCCTAATTAAGCTGGAATAACTTCTGAGCAAAACAGATGCTGTAACTGTGGGAGAGAGGGCAGCTATACTTCAGGGACTGAGGCCCTGCAGTGGCCTTCCTTCCCCCTGACACTGTGACAACATGAAACCTGAAGTCTGCAGTACCTAATGGCAGCCAAGAGCCCCACAGATCCAGGCAGTACAAATATGACCTGGCAAGTATCACCTTCCCAGAGCTGCTCCAGAGCCTGTCTGCAGCACAGAGGTCCAGGTGAGTACATGGAGGTAAGATCTCAGATGCCCTCAGCTGTGTCATGGAGAGATGCATTAACGATGAAGTCTCTCTCTGACTAAGCCAGGAAGTATTTGAGAGACTGTGTGAGCCTTGGGTCCTCCACTTTCCTCTGACCCTGACAAAACTGATCCCTGGGACCAGAAAGATCAAAGGAGACAAGTTACAGGAAATACAGAAATGAGACAGAAATGCTGAGGCATCAGTATCCATCCTCATGCTGAGTCAGGGCAGAGCTCCGGGTGATCTTTCCCTAAGGTAACGTCCTTACCATATTTATTTATTTATTTATTCATTTATTCATTTATTTATTTATTTATTTATTTATTCATTCATTTATTTATTTATTTATTTATTTATTTATTTTGATAGCAAGTAGAAAAGTGATGTTTTGTTTTGGTTTTTGTTGTTTTTTCAATTTTTTATTAGATATTTTCTTCATTTACACTTCAAATGCTATCCCAAAAGTCCCTTATACCTCCCCCCAACCCCCACTCCCCTACCCACTCACTCCCACTTCTTGACCCTGGCACTCCCCTGTACTGGGGCATATAAAGTTTGCAAGACCAAAGGGCCTCTCTTCCCAATGATGGCTGACTAGGCCATCTTCTGCTACATATGCAGCTAGAGACATGAGCTCTGGGGGGTGCTGGTTAGTTCATATTGTTGTTCTACCTAAAGGGTTGCAGACCCCTTCAGCTCCTTGGGTACTTTCTCTAGTATATCCTTATCATTTTTAAAGGAATCAGGAAGATATAAAAGATCTTTTGATATCTATCAAATATTTGAGACAAGCATAATGATCTACACAAAAGACACTGAGGCCAGATAATTGTTGAATGCTAGCCTGGTTTACACAGGGAGATTCTGTCTCGAAAATAAGAAAACAAGAAACAAACAAACCAAAATTCTTATATTTTAGGCTTCATGCTTGCCAGTATTATGACTCCAACAGTGTCACTAGTTTTTGTAATTTTTTTGCTTTTCATTTATTTCCATGCTTTATATACTGACATATATTTTCGTTACTGTAACATTGAATTCCTAATTTGAAACTTTTCCTTTTCTATCCATCCTAATATTCTTTGGATTTTTATCACATACTGCTATGTATACTTGTCAGTTTAGTTACTGCATACCTGTGTGTATGTAGACAGATAAGTCACTAGAGTACCATTTACCACTACCATATTGAGAAGTCCTGCTGTAAGGATCTAGGCTGTGAACAAAGGGCATCCTGAAACAGCTCGTCCCACTGCTAAGCAGCACACAAACAATACAGTCTTTGCCTTTGTTTGTTCTTTTTGGAAAACCAGAGTTGATGATTGTGACCTTCCCAAGGCTTGGTGATTATACACAGATAGCATATAACCCATCTATCTAAACACAAGGCCAGCCCATCTTTTAGTACTTCCCATTATGAGTTGAAAACAGGGTTTTTTTACAGGCTCCAATCACTAACTGAACACTTCATTTTTATGTTAAATCTGTTCATGCTGCTGATGTCCTTGGTATTAATGTCCAGAGCATTATTCACTGTGTTCAGATATTTAGGATGATGTGATTTCCAAGATGCTGTAGAGGAGCAGAGGAAAGGTAATAACTGACTTTTAGAGTCATGAAGCCACCTGGACACAAACCTAGGGAAGAAACCAGGTTCACACATACCAAGTGTGCAATCACCAGGGTATAGACATTTAAATAATTTTGTGAGCTTGACAGGAGGGAAAGCAGGGAACAGAGGCATTCCAAGTCCTCAGAACATACAAACCCATGGAGACACTGATGCATCCAGATTGCTCTTATTCTAGGAAAGTTCCCCAAAGCTTGCTAAAATTATCCAAGGTATGAGAATGGAGTTCCCCAACATGAATAATAATAATATCCTGCTGAGGTTTAAGTTATGGAATCAGCTTGAACTGACATAGAACAAGTCAGCCTTCCTGACAAACAGGTTGGGAAAGAAACAGGAGAAGCAGGTTGTAAAGCAAGCTGACATAACTGTTGCTCACAAGGCCCCACAGAGGCAAATGCCACCACAACCTCTTAGATGGGAAAGTCCCTGCCCACAATGGTATGTACCAACCTATTGTGCTGCATGTAGCCATACTGAGGACTCACATCTCATACACTCATTTACTCATCTCATAGCAGCAGCCAATACCTCATCAATCCACTTTTTCCATCTTCCTCATCATCCATTGGTCCAGAGCTGCTCCATATCCCTTAGATGCCCTGAGGTGACTGACTCATATGAGTCACACATGCACTAAAGGCATCTACTGGTATCACAGCTCTCTGCTACCTACTATTCCAGGAAGCACTCCAGAGCTCAGCTAGACATTCTCCATAGCTGCAACCTGATGGTTACATAAATTTTCTGGGATATCTTTCGGTGATTTAGTGTTAACTGCTGGGCCCTACCTGGAAGGATTATTCAATTTACCTGACATAAATGACTGTCTTAAAAAGTACCCAGTAATCATTTGTATGGAGTGAACTCACAAAATGGTCAATATAAAAATTTTAAAATATTATAACAGAAATACATGATACAAATTTATTAGCCAAACACAAATCTAGACATTGTTGTGCTAATCAAGGTGCAGATAAGAAAGGAATGTAAATCAAAGAGGAACAATGTGAAAGGTAAAGTAACTAAATGTGAGAGATGCCGCAGGTGTTGAGCAGCAGGGTTTCCCAGTGTCTGTGTGTGATGTGGGGAAGGAGGACAGGTTCAGCATGAGCCTCAGGCTTTGGGAACTGGGTGAGGAAATATGAAGAAATACAATGAGAAACAGGAAAATTTTGTTTAGGGAAACATGAAATTCTACTTAACTAGGAAAATGCATAAATGTAAACCAACAGACAAACACACACACACACACACACACACACACAAACTTGAACATGTCAGTTTTACTAGTGTAGAGCTATCAAATTAAAATCTCTTTTAGAAATTCTGCTGTAAACAGGAGGAAAAAAATACAGAAGCAGCACAAACCAAAACATTTTCCCCAGACTTCCTTCTAGACACTGGGACAAGCTAGGGGACTAGTTTTTCCCCAGCACAGAGGGAAAACCCACTCTTAAGAATTTCTTCCTATCTCCAGCCTTCAGGGTCATTCATCCAGTTCTTTCAGGCTGAAGGGATCTAGACAGTAGAAAAGTCGTAAGGACTTCACTGAGCCTCAACCCTGCAAAAAGGCAGAAGAAAGAAGGAAAGAAAGAAAGAGGTCTTTATGGTTCCCTACGGAAAGAATAAACTACAGAAGCTGAGCTTTTCCCTACTGCTAGTGCTCATGTCCTGTCATGCATTATAAGCCAAGAAGAGATGCTGTCTCTTTCCCTGCTCGGTGCCCTCCCCTGTTAAATAAGCTTTTAGGAGGAGGCATTGAAGTACAAGAATAGGAGAGAGAGAGAGAGAGAGAGAGAGAGAGAGAGAGAGAGAGAGAGAGAGAGAGAATCATTTATGGTAATAAAAAATAAATTGCTTTCAATTTTAAAATACCGAAGCGTTTAGATTAATGGATGATGAGGTAATCAGTTCAATTTAGGATGTGCTGCACACATGTAATGGAAATGGGTTATGAAAGAGATGCTAAAGGTCACTGCTTTTCTGGTTCTAATTATGTTATGTTATGTATTGTTTGTTTGTTTGTTTGTTTGTTTGTTTGTTTGTTTTGTGACAGTTAAGTGCATAAAATAAATTTGATCCTGGAAGTAGAAAATTTTAAAAAATAAAATAAATAAAATCTCTTTTAGAATTTATGTATCAACCAGTTACCAAACACCTGTCAGGACACATTAACCCAGAGTCCACAGAAAGAGAGGCAGGAGTTTCTAAGACCTCATCTGCAACATGCATCTACCACTGCCTCTTGAACACAAGAAAATGCTATTATACCAAATGTGCTGCTCAGACCCATGTCTATCATTACTGATGCTTTCTTTAAAATGTATCTTCATCCTACATACAAGGAGGGAAGAAATGATTTGGAAGTTAATCAAGAAAATACTTTTTCTCTTCATGACCGTGCTTGGCATTCTGGGGAACATGTCTGTTTCTGTGAATTATATGGTCAGTTGGTGGGGAGGCCCTGAGAAGAAACTCATACACCTTATTCTCATCCACTTGGCTTTTACAAACATCATAATCCTTCTTACAAAAGGATTGCAAAAGACTATTGTAGCTTTTGGTTTGAGAAACTTCCTAAATAACGTAGGCTGTAAGATCATTGTTTACCTGGAGAGGGTGGCCCATGGCCTCTCCCTCTGCACCAGCAGTCTCCTCACTGTGGTCCAGGCCATCATCCTCAGTCCCAGAGCATCTGGGTGGGGGAGGCTCAGGCCAAAGTCTGCATGGCACATCCTTCCATTCTTTCTATTCTTTTGGATATTCAATGCATTAATAAGTATGAACCTAATCAATTCCATCACAAGTACAAGACAGAATATATCACAGCTTAAGAGTGATGACGACTATTGTTATTTTATGTTACCAAGTCAGAAAATAAAATGGATTGTTCTCCCTCTCCTGGTACTGAGAGATATAGTATTTCAGGGTGCCATGGGAGGGGCCAGTGGCTACATGGTATTTCTTCTCCACAAGCACCACCAGCATGTCCTCTACCTTCAGAACTCCAAGCTTCTCTACAGAACTCCTCCTGAGCTGAGAGCTGCTCAAAGTGTCCTCCTTCTGATGCTCTGTTTTGTTTTCTTCTACTGGACAGACTGTGCCTTTTCTCTAGTTTTAAGTCTCTCCTCAACGGATAATACCTTGACAGTAAATCCTAGAGAACTTCTGACCCTTGGTTATGCAACTTTTAGCCCCCTGGTGCTGATTCACAGGGATGGGCTTCTGGTTGAATACTGTCTTGCTCAGTCGAAGAAACTGAGAAAATGTCTCTCATTTATATGTTCAACAAGGAAGAACAAACTCTCAGTTCTGCGATATTGTGGGTAAGACAAAATCCCACACATCAGTCTAGGCATGTGTTTTTCTCAACCAATAATCTTGGTTACTCAAGCCTTGCACTGAGGTTAATCTTGGCAAATTACAATAATATAGATATCTCATTCTTCATTGGCTACTTTCTAATAGGCTCCCTTTCTAAGGGACTTTATTTTTTTAACCTTTTTGAATTAATTTACTGTATGACTAGTTTGCCTGCATTTATGGCTGTGCAGCATGTGAATGCCTGGGGCATGGTCAAGCTAGAAGAGATCACCAAATGCCCTGTGACTGACTAGATTTGACAGATGGTTCTGAAGTAATATGTAGTTGCTATGAATTTAACATGTGTTCCCTGAAATTGAGCCAGTACTCTTAGCTGAGCCATATCTCCAGCACTAAAAAGAAAAAAAATCATTTAATTAGGATTTGTAAAACTGGCAATACTACTACCATGACTTCATGACTTGAAACATGCAAATAAAGTTCATAAATTTTATCAAAATTAATTAAGGTAATTATGTTCAAAATTTTCTTACCTTTTTACCTTATTTGTATTTGCTTAATATTAGTACCATGGGGCTATTTTGGGCTACTTCAAAGTATCTGTCCATCCAAAGAAAAGATTTACAGAACTGTAAAAGATTGATATGTACTGTACATTCAATCAAGAGGAGCCCAGTGTACTAGTCACAGAGTTTAAATGCCCTGAAACATTTCATTGGTGTTATATTTCTGAAGGTTCTCTACAATAATAGACTACAGAGAATTTTCATTTTATATTTCTCTATGGTTCCTGTGTTAATTTTAAAATGTGGAATTGCCTTTTTAAACGACTGAAGCAGACTAAGATTTGTTAGCCACTGCCCCTTTTTAATGCTCAAGTGCTCTCCACAGCAATATTCAGCTCTAGAGTTGGATTTGACTCTACATTCATTTCAATGAAGGATTCCTTGCTTAATTTCTTAAATGGGGTCAATGCAATGCTATTGAAATGGTTCTAATAATCTGATGGGCAGATTATCTTTAAAAATATGGACATAATCATTGAACATGATATTGCCGTGTGGTTAGTGGCAAGGCTATGCTTATTTTGAAAAATGATCTGTCATATCTGATAATTTCTTTCTTTTTTTTTTTTTGTTTTTTTGTTTTTTTGAGACAGGGTTTCTCTGTGTAGCCCTGGCTGTCCTGGAACTCACTCTGTAGACCAGGCTGGCCTCGAACTCAGAAATCTGCCTGCCTCTGCCTCCTGAGTGCTGGGATTAAAGGCGTGCGCCACCACGCCCGGCTTGATAACTTCTTATAAACATTGTGGATTCATCATGGATGTACTTTACACTATGAATAGGCATTTTCTTTTTGCATGCCTGTACAAAATATTCAAGACGTTTAAGTAAATGATGTGCATTGTAATGTGCTGCAGATTATTAAATATCTTGTTTTCCTAATATATTTATTTTTATTTAAATTAATTTGTCTGTGTGAGTGTATGCCACATTTGTACAGGTACCTGTACAGGCCTTAAGAGAGTTTTAGGTCCCAAGGAGCTAAAGCTACAAGCTGTCCTGAGTGTCCTATGATGTGGGTGTTGAGTGAGGACGTGGAATTCTCCACAAGAGAAGCAAGAATTTTGACCATCTATCCTCCTGCTAGTTTTTCTGCTGTAAATGTGACTTGTCTATAGGTAACATCCATTGTTCATGTTATTCTTATGGCTCTTATATTAAAGCCCTTTTCTAAGTGTCTGACATAAAGAACCAGACAAACCAACAAGTTGTAAAGCAGTCTGTGTAATTTGACTCGAAAGGAAGTGACGTAAGAACATGGAGAAGGCATGAAGAAAGATGTGTTTAACCTGAGTGATGGAGAGTTTGTCCAATATTAAGAATAGACAGGGATGAGTCTATAGAGAGATAACTCAGTGAGCAAAAGTACCTCTTGACACCCAGACAGCCTGATCTGTCTCTGAAGAAGAAAACTGACTCCCATGTGCTATCCTCTCACTGACCTCCACAGGCATTCTGAGATGCACATATGGACACACAGGAACATACAAAATAAATTTTAAATTTAATTTTAAAATTTTTTAAATGAAAGATAAGAAATGTATACTTTTTGATAGAGCATGAAGTCAAGTGATCTTCATAGAGTTGTTATTTTTATCCTTCTCACTGAACATCAGAGAATATTGGATAAAATAAGACAAAATCTTGGTTGTAACATAAATTAAAAATTTTTTTGCAAGCTTAAGTTTGCTTTATTTGTTATTGGGAAAATAACTAAGACTTCTGTGGATTACATTTTCATTGTAATATTCAAGGTATTTACATCTAGTGCATGGTTATAACAGGCTTGCTTTCTTTTAAGACATAATGGAAATCGTCATGACTAAATTCAGAAGGGATAGGAAAGGCAGCCTGGAAATGAGTCTCAACAATGCTCTTCAGGAAACAGGAAAGAGATTTGACAATTGTATTAGTATAAACAACACCTCAAACTTTATCATTTCTTCATTCTGGACACATTTCATGTAACTAGCATGGTCCCATAGACTTTACACTAAAAGAAATAAATCAGCTTCTTGTAGACAAATACCATATGATTTTATTAATAGATAGGATGAAAATACAAAAGATAATAAAGTCTTTAGTGTGAGGTATGTAGCTTACAGCCCTCAAAAACAACTTCCATTTCTGAAACCTGCTTTTGGCTGGTTCTTCCATACAATCAGAAATATTAATTTGAAGCCACTCAGAGTTTCCCCTGCTTTCTCCCTGATTTTCTCCATATCATATGACTTCTCCTAAGAAGATATTAGAAAACAGCTGCTCACTTCAAATAAGATAAAAAGTGTGTATAGAATTGGTCCCATCCAATTTGAGCTGAGTGCTTGGTTCATGTGGGCACATCATTATTCATAAGAGTATGGAAAACAAAACATGGCTGCATCTTGAAACTCTGGCTCCAACATGGGAGAAAACCCCAAAAACTATAGAAAGCATAATCCCAACTCTCAATCAAGATTCCACCTTCTATATACTTCCCAACAATATATGCAACTATCGCAGGAGGAGCTGGAGCCTAGAATCTCGATAGCATCCCTTGAATCTGCATAGCATCCAACAATAGGACCTTACGTGTCTCATTGCCAGCCCTAGAAGGGAAGCTGCTACTCTACACTTCACCTTATTTCATTTCTGTGACTGTGAGCAAATGTATTCTGTGGGAAATATAGCAACTCTGTTTGAAAGTGTCCCATGACCACATCACTCTTGAAGTAGGTCCGCCAGAAAATCCAATATTTATCTGGTCCATACATTCTCTTTACTTCTTCCTAGATGCTCTCTTGGAGACCAAGTGGGTTCCTGAGGAGGTTCATATCATTAAAAAGGTAGATGGAGGAGGATGGGCCTAGAGAAACTAGAAATTAGATGCAGAAACTTGTTGGCATTTGGGGTGTTGCTGTTGTCGTTGTTACTGCTGCAGCTGCTGTTTTGCTTTATAAATTCAAGTTCACTTGGATGCCAGAAATCAAACCTCAGACTTCTCACTGCAGTACCACCTCATAGCTCCTCAAGAGCCACTCTCCTAACTATACCCTCTAGTTTGATTACATAATATGGGGTATATAAAGTAATTGATATACTAAAGCATCTCTCATGTCTTCTCTGCACAGAGAAGATGATATAAGCAGATTAACAGACACCACAGTCCTGAAGGCTCAAGGAACTGTAGGGACACATATGTGACCTGTGGGCAGCTCTGAGCTATGAAGAATCATGGCTAGAATCAGATTAGGAAGAGAACATCACATGTATTCTTATGGCAGAGGGTCAGTGTTACATTTGCTCAGGAGAAGCTGAAAGTCATTCACAGATAAATTTAGTGAATAGAAGGGAATGCTAAAACGTGGAGGAAAGTAGACTTATATCCTATGTCAGGGACATGAATGGACTGATGAAAGACTATAGACTGAGGGGCCGATGCTCTGCAAAGAACATATAAAATGTCTCTGGAAAGAGGTTAGTGGGGTGGATTCCTTCATTCCCAACCTCCAGCTACTTTGCAGTGAGGGCTTGGGAAGCCAAGCTGGAAGTCCACACTGCCAGTACTCTCCTTTGGAGCTGGGCTGTGAGTGGCACTGGGAAGAGGGGATGCAGATATTCGGTTTAGCTATGACAGAGTAAAACTAGGTAAGTTTAAGAGCCTAAACCATGAGTATCTGGGTCTCACAGGAAGAAGCTCTGATGAAGGAAGAGGGTTTATACTCATGCTGATTCCATGTTGACTCTCCTGTCCCCGTCCATTGTGGCCATTCTCCTGATATTCATGTCTGTTCCAGTGTGGGTATCTGCAGTGTACCTCCTGACTTTAGCTCTGGGTTCTTCTAATACCTCCCACTTAGCCTACTCTCAGCTCAGGGAATACTTTGGAAATGACATTTATACTAATTATATATGTTGTTTTACTTTTTCCAGTAAGAACTGAGCTTTGAAGGACAGGAATGCATTGTGTATGTGTTATACAATTCCAAAGCACAGGATGACTGCTCAGGCAACCTGACTGACTGTAGAGTTCTAAACTGGGTCCTTGACCCCATAGACCTAAGGCCATCTATGCTGTTGTCACAGCAAGGGGATGAGAGGTTTTGCAAGATCTAAAGAGAGCTCACTGAACAGAGGGGATATGCAGAGCTGGAATTCTTCTGTGATAAGTGAGCACAGAACTTAGCAGCTTCAAGTCCAAGACTCCAACCAGAGATTTTTCTATGACATGAAAATATCCTAGATATTCCCATTTTGTATTATTTTCTTTAACATTGCTGATCTTCTAAATTTGTTTTTTTACATTTTTTTGGTATTTCAAAATTTATTTATTTTATCATAATAAACTCGGAGGTTTGGGTTTTATAGGTGTAGAGGTTCCATCTTAGACGATGTGAAGGCGGTAACATCCACAGTATAACTGTCGGTCCACCCCGTAGTTGACGATTCCTTTAACGTGTCTTCTACGAAGTTGAACTTAGGGACTTAAATCAACAGGAATTCAAATGAAACGGGAGGGGGTGACCAAGGGATAACAATAAACTGGAAATGCCTAGACCACCACCCTGGCCCTTTGGTCTCAGCTACAGATTACACTGACCTCGGTGGTATCAGCAGTTGTCCATTTCAGGGAAGTTATTGTGCCTGGGTATAGTAGCAGCTACAGATCTACTATTTTTGCTGACTGGAGGTCTTTGCTAAGGGATGACCCATCAAACTATTTCTGCCTGACTTGGCTTGCAGGGCCATAATGGGGGAGCTATAGCTGAGTCTCCAGGAGTGGCCACTGCCATGGCAATATTCTAGGGATCTAGTAGGCTGATAGAGAGGTGGTTGGAACATCCATATTAGCCATAAAGAAGTCTCCTGATTCCTGACACAAGGTGGTTCTGGGTGTCTTGAAGGTGTACACATCCTAATTATCAGTAACAGACCCTGTGAGGCTGCTCTTGGTGTAGCCTTGTGAAGCCAGGCTACATGAGAGAATATAAGTACTGTCTTTGGATTCTGTATTTTGTTGCCTTGGCTGGGGAAGGCTATGGAAGCCTTGGACTTGACCACTGACTCTGTTGATATAGTGTCCATTGCCCTGGGCAACTTTTTGCATGGATGTATCACTCTTATCTCAGGTTCACTGAAAGAAGCTTGCACTTCTAAAAGAGAGAAGAGAAGAGGATAATGAGAAGCAGACAGAGGATGTCCAAAGCATTACGCAGCTCATTGGTGTGGGAACACCAAGGAGTCAGGCAGACTCCAGGTATACCAAGTTCCTACCACATGTTAACTGTGTAATCTTGGGACTCCTACTTTAGGCATCTATAAAGCAATAATTAAAATCATATTCTTAAGATTCTTTAGGAAGCTAGCTCTAGTGTATCTAGCATATGTATGTTCCAGCAAAGTTAACCTTTGTGAACACCCTGACTTTTGTGGCTGTTCTTAGCAGGGAACAAGGTCATTCCTGGGCCCCAGAGATGTAAATAACAGTCATACTGATAACCTGCTACTTGTTTGAATTATCACAGAGCACACATGTGCACAAAAAGCTCTGAGAGAGTAGCAAGTTGTGGGAGAAAACCGGGAGGTATTTTCTGAGTTTTAGGTTTTTTCTCTTTAAAGTTAGCTCATGGGCATTGGTACATGCATTTTAGAGAACTAATTTAAACTTAATCTAGAAGCTCTATCTTCTACTAGGCATCATGGTTTGATGAGAACAATCTGTTTCTTTCCAGAAATTGAGAAATATGTAGGTAAAATGATGTTGGGAACTATATTAGGGTAGAAAATGGTATTGCTTTGATTATTTTTAAATGATGGTGGTTGGAAGTAAGGCAAACATTAAAGAAAGGAACATTTAATAGTGCAGTTTATTTTCAATCCTAGCATTACTAATGGCGTACCTGTAAACATCAGCATCATCCTAAGTGTGACCAGTTAAGTCTCAATGACATCCAAGGATCCACCTGGATCAGAGGCTCTATAAGCGTTTCATTTCACAAGAGTGGTTGCTAACCTGGGTTCTGCATAAGTTCTGTGTTAAACTGGAGAATGAAGTTTGAGTAGCACAGTGCCAGGTCTGCTTTTCTATCTCTGATGGTCCTTCACAGGATCTGAGGAGGGAGAAAGTGGAATCAACTCCTTCAGCAGTAATTCTATCTTTTATAGACCAGATGTATTTTTAAAAATATAGGAGGAAGCTCTTGAAGCTCTTCCCAGAATAAGGTGTAGGTTCACACTCACACATGTGTTCTCCTGGGTGGGGGAGGGGGGGAGTTTGAACTGAGGACCACTGGTGAATCCATTATCTATCTGCCTTTCCTCAGCTCCCTCGCTAGGAACTTGCAACTTATAGATGTGGCCACCAGGTGGTAGTAGCAAACAGTGCCTAGAAGTTCAGACAGATGAAAGGAACCAGGTGTGCTGGCCAGGTTCCCTTTAACTTGTGGCACTGGGGACATTTGGTACTACTTCAGTCTCCAAATATTCACCAGCCTTTCTACCTAGGTTTCTGTGTTCACTTTCTCTTTCCAGTTACTTCCATACATTTAACTAAGCCTAGAGCTATTTCCCGGAATAGAAAACCAACAGTGCTGAGGCAGGAGAATCCATGGCAGGCACAGAGTGCTCATATTGGTCTTTGGTATGTTTTATTCTATCATTGTTTTGAATTACCAACCCTCCATCAGATGCCTGACATCTTCCTCCCAGTCTATGCCAGACACAATGCTGTGTGCTTAGAAATCACAGGAGGTGCCATCTCTGCTAATCACTACATTCAAGTATGAGTTTGTCCGTGGCCACATATTAACCTTGCCTAGTGGGGTGCTGTTAGGCTGTTTTGTTTTGTTTTGTTTTGTTTTGTTTTGTTTTGTTTTGTTTATGGACATTACATATGAGTAAGTATAGAAAAAAAAAAAAAAGAACAGCAAGACAAAATAAAGGCATCAGTTTGGGGCTAAAGGTATCTAAAACAACGTGGCTAGTTTATGCTGCTCAGGCCAGAGAAAGCATGCTGGAAGGTAAGGCAGACATACAGACAGATACTGCATAATCTCACTCATATGAAATTCAAATTACTTATCTCATAGAAACAGAGAAATGGTGATTACCAGCAGCTGGTATTGTAACAAGATAACACAATCGTATCTGTTAATATAAAAAGTTGAGTTAGTTTAAGGTCTAGCTATATGAAGAAATCTGGCAGTTTGGGAAGATCCAGCAGCAGAACCTCACAGGTGTGCTGCAGTAAAAATAAACATGTCCATAATAGACTCATCACCTTCCTTCTTCAATCCATTTCTGCCTTGACTCTGGTCTTGGGAAACCACAACTAGTGAGTTACCCATACTGATTTCTCAGGACGTGGTTAGGTCTTACCGTATCCACTCCAACCCAGTTCCTTCTGAGTTTTCTTCTGGAGCAATGAGAGTGTTAATGACTGATCTCCTTTCCATCCTCAGCCTCCTGCTGACACTCACTTTCCCATACCTCTCATACAGATCTCATCAGCATAGTCTCAATGCCATAGAACGATACCCAAACATTTAGGTTTATTTCAACTTTTCTCTCTGGTACTCTAAAATGGACTCATCAAATTTAATATGAGAATAGACTTCCACCTGCCTCTGTCTTGCAAGTGCTGAGATTATAAGCACATGCCATCATGCCCAGATGACATTTTCTTCTTAAGAGACAAGGTCTTGCTATATAATCTATGCTAACTTCTAATTCATGATCTTCCTGTCCCATCCTTCTGAGTATTGTGATTACATATAGATCACGACACCAGATTGGTAAGCTTCTACCTTCAACTGGGGAAAGTAAAGATTCTTCAGAATTGGCATAAGTTGTTTACTCCTTAAAGTTATTTCTATACCTCTGAACATAATCATAACTTTTTTTTATTCTGCTTTTGGAGCAGATATCAGTTGTTATTGGTACGATGCCTTATTTTTGCTTGTCTTTTCTACCAGACTGTGACTTCCTTGAGAAAAGTCACTGTGTCATAGCAACTCTCCTCTACTCAGAGTAGTATTTTCATAGTAATTAAAGAGTGTAGATGGACTAAAGGGTAGGTACATGGTTATATCAACTTGTGAATAGAGAATTGTGATGCCCCATGTTTTTCCCTATACTTGGCCCAAACATTTTGCTCTGCAATATTGAAATCTTTGTTCCTTAGTTGTTATTTATTTATTTACTTACTTACTTATTTTTGTAGTGCTAAAGATTAAACCAGTATATGTTAGGCAAGTGTTCTATCCTGAGCCATATTACTGGTCAAAACCTTCCTTTTGACCTCTGACTCTTACTCTCTTCTGAGATGGTTCCATAGCCTTGCTTGTTCTTTTTAGACAGGAACTCTTTAAGTAGCCAAGGCTGGCCCAGGACTTGCCATGTAGATCCACCTGACCTAAAATGTGCAGTGATTCTCTGGCAAGTGCTGAGATTACAAGTATGCATGACCATACCCAGACAGTTTTTCTTCTTGATGGGATTGTTGAAGATGAAATGTTTATTTATTGTTTGTTTGTTTGTTTTTCAGGGTTTGCTGTGTAGCCCAAGCTGTCCTGACCTTACTTTATATAGAGAAATTACAGAGATCTGCCTGCCTCTGCATCTTAAGTTCTGGAATTAAAGGCATGAACCCCAAAGCTCAGCCAAAAGCTTTAATTTTGACAAACACTATTTCATTGTTTTTCTTGTTCCCTTTCATGCTTTTTCTCTTCCTTTGTTTTTGTATTTAACACAAAAATCAAATGAAAAATACAATAGCTATGATTAGAAAATCAAATATTAATAAAATTACAGTTCTTCAGAATGATCTATAGGTTCAATACAATGCAAATGAAACTTTCAACAAGCTTTCACATAGATTCTATTAGATTGTTTCTAAAATGTGTGTGTGTGAAAATGAAAACAATTTAAACACTCCATAATAATCTTCTAAAGGGACAACAAAACACTTAAACTCCCTGGCTTCAAGACTTCTTACCAAACATTGGTAACCTATAGGATGTTGTTTTGGTAAAGAGATGGGTATAAGCACTGAAATGTGAGTCCAGGAAAATAGATGAATACATACATGTGCACACAGTTGCAACCTATATGTCCAAACTGAGAAAATCTGTAAGAAATGTATAAATGTTTAGAAATATTTCTCTTACCAAAATAAAATGAAGAGGACATAGACACTTTGAACCAATCTGTAACAAGTAATCAGATTGAAGCAGTGATAAACCATTTCCCACTAAAAGCAATACCAGTTCTAACAGATCTTTAAAGAAGATCTAACGTTTGTGCTCCTTGAGCTATTCTATTGAGCACATCCTGCAGGAGGGCATGCAGTCACCTGAAATTAGCATTTTCCCACGTGCTAGAGTTTTACTCTTGTAAGAACCTCCAGACTTTCCCTGCATTCTTGTTCCTTCTTCTGCTCTTACACCATCACTGACTCCTCTACTTATTTCAAAGCACTCACTATGTACAAGAGGCTGCTCTAAACCAATGAGCAAGTGAATGAGAAGGATTCCAGGAGACATACTTTACCCCGAGGTTGCTTCCAAAGTGGGGATGAGCAGGGAGAGATACAATTCACTACAGCTAGTAAGTGCTTGGCATTGCAGGGTACAAATCACTAAAGGAAAAGGTAAGAATAAACCCTGTAAGACAATTCCAAACACATTCAAGACATTGACGTGTGGTCACAAAATGAATAAGAAAACACAGGGGAAATGTTGTCTTTCAGAGATTGCCATTGTGGTTTGGGGAAAAAAAAAAAGCTACAATTGAGAGCAGTTCTAAGTCCAGGGTTGTGTAAATAGCTCAAGAAAGCATCTGATTCCCACTTCTGTTCACTACTTAGTGCCTACACAGAAAATGTGGCATTTACTAGGACACCTTGACCTTGCCTTCTAGCCTTGCTTCCAGAGTTTAGAGTTCCATTACTGTTCAGGGAAATGGTATTTACAAGCAGACATAGAGATAAGGGGTTATAAGCTTGGAGGGAAGCTCTTTTCTGAAGCCCATGTAGTACAGCCTTATCAGACAAGAGGATATTGGGTTCTGTGGACTCCACAATCTCTGGACCAGTAGGACACTGAGGATACAAATGTATACCAACCATGAAGCTTCCAGTCTTTGTTTTCTGTAGAACTCCCAGGAAGACACCTATCTTTTCTGTGTGTGCACTTCCCTGGGGGTCAAAAGGTGCAAAGGGCTGCTCACCAAAGCTATCCAACAGTTCACTGCCCTTCTTATCTGAGGAGAAATGGAAATAACTCAACTGTCACTGAAGGAGTCCCAGTATCTGACAGGGGAACCAAACACATAGTCAAATGTTGAAACTCTTAAAAACTGGAGGAGGGCATGCAACACCCCTGTTGTGGGGTTGGGAGATGCTCATGGGTTTTTGAAACATCTGAACCCTGTCCAGCTTATGGCATTTTGTGGAGAAGGGCTGTTTCTCCAGATACCTCAAGAGTGTGCACAGAGTTTGCAATCTTTGTCCCTAGTGGTTAATGGACAAGAATGAGGGGTCAGTGTGTCACCTGACATTTCTGTCCAGAATGTTTATCGCCTATACTTTTCTCTTGCATTATTTTTTTCTGTTTATTAGATATTTTCTTCATTTACATTTCACATGTTATTCAGAAATTTTCCCTTACCCTCCCGCATCCCCGCCCTGCTCCCCTACCCACCCCCTCCCACGTAATGGCCCTGGCATTCCCCTGTTCTGGGGCATATAGAGTCTGTATGACCAAGGGGCCTCTCCTCCCAATGATGGCCAACTCGGCCATCTTCTTCCAT
>LR751586.1:134966-156329 GCA_902729485.2 Mus minutoides | reverse complement strand
GAGGCCAGCCTGGTCTACAGAGTGAGTTCCAGGACAGCCAGACTTCTAAATGGGAGTGAGGAGGTAGGAGGCCTACTCTAGCATGCTGGACTTGCCTTTTTCCACCCATGGATGTGTACTGTCTGCTTAGGACTTTTTTTTTTCCCCTTTGAGGAGGGGGGGGAGGAGGGGGGCTTAGTAGTTAAGAGCACTTACTGCTCTTGCAGAGGACCATGGTTCAATTCTCATGGCTCACAACTGTTGCTGGGAGAGCTGATACCCACAACACTAGGTACATGTGATACATACTTATACATGCAGGCAAAACACTCATATATATAAATTAATAAACTAACTCTTAAAAAATTAAAAAAATACTTATGTGCATAAGAGTAAAGAGAAATTATTACTTGGAAAAATAAATTATTTGTGTTTCTTTGTATTCTAGGTTTTGGTTTGTTTTTGTTTTTTGAGACATGGTTCCTCTGTGTAGCCCTGGCTGACCTGGAACTTGATCTGTAGAACAGGCTGGCCTCAAACTCTGAGATCCACCTGCTGCTGCCTTCCCGGTGCTGCATTCATGTGTGTGTCACCATGCCCAGCTTTGTATCCTAGTTTTTATCTTGAGTTGTGGATTTTGCCCTGTTTGGGCACAATTAGAATGGTGGCTTGCCTTTTATGATTTATGTGGCTGACTTTCTAGGCTTTCCTGTGGACTGCCTTCTGTACCCGCATTACAGAACTTTGGAACAAGGGAAGAGCCATGACTTAATGACAGAGAAGCCAGTGGTGGGTCACGTTTTCTCCATTCATCTTACCTAGGAGGTTCAAGTTCTGGTGGCAGGAAACAAGGCTCCACTGTATTAACCACTGGTAAGTAGTTTCAGGTTTGAGTGTCAGCTTCCTTAACTGTAAACTGGCAATAAATAATCTTCTCTCTCAGAGTATGGGTCTTCATTAGGGTGTGATCACCCAGCATAGAAACTCCCTCTATAGAAATTCTGCTTCTCCAGGGCAAGAGAGTTTTCTACCTCCTTTCTCTCTGCTGAGAGCCCTGGGCAGGTGGTGAAGGCTCATCCAATCACATATGGCTGTCTTTGTCTTAGAAGATAGCTGCAGCTGGGCAGTGGTGGCAGCGCAGGCACACCTTTAATCCCAGCACTTAGGAGGAAGAGGCAGGTGGATTTCTGAGTTTGAGGCCAACCTGGTCTACAGAGTGAGTTCCAGGACAGCAAGGGCTACACAGAGAAACCCTGTCTCAAAAAACAAAACAAAACAAAACAAAAAAACAAAACAAAAAACAAAAACAAAAACAAGAAGACAGCAGCAGGAGAAAGGGGATGCTATAAAGAACAGTGTGGCAAGAAGCATTTGGGGAAACAATGGCCTTGAATGTGTTCTGAGAGCAGAAACTCTCCTTTCCAGTATGAGCTACAGTGTGCAGAATGAGAACAAAACACAAGCTTTTTGCAGAGTATTTCCCCAGCACATTCAGATCCCTGGGTTTGGTCCCAAGCACAGCACTAAATTAATTACTTAATCAGTTTAAATAAATAAAATAAACAAATACAGGCTTTCTACTGATAGAATTTATATATTGTTTCTGGCTATATGACTTCTAAATCCAGTTCTCCAACATCCCCACCTCCAGTCAGAGACTAGGGGAGTCACCTGTGCCTTTAAAAACCAGTTAGAGTAGATTCTGTTGTTTGGAGCTAAATTCCCTGACAATTTCCATAATTGTAGGTAAATACAGTGTCTGGTACTAGAAGTGGGGTCAATCAGACTGTACCTGTAGCCTCTGGCCTTCCAAGTAGATGAGATAATACATTTCCTTATTGCTTCTGGTATTTCTACTGAAGCTTCCAACTCACTATGCTTAAATGCATGAGAATCAGTTTCTTTATATACTTTCTTTCTTTCTTTCTTTTTTTTGGGGGGGGAGGGGAGTTTCGAGACAGGGTTTCTCTGTGTAGCCCTGGCTGTCCTGGAACTCACTTTGTAGACCAGGCTGGCCTCGAACTCAAAAATCCACCTGCCTCTGCCTCCCAAGTGCTGGGATTAAAGGTGTGCACCACCACGCCCGGCTTCTTTATATACTTTCAGTGTCTGCATGCACCAAGGATGTGCTTAATACATCACATTTAATAGTTGATATAATATAATTGATATACAATAAATCACATATATTTAAAGTATAAGTTTAATGTCATGAATTTTGACATATATACATACATGAAAATGTCACTTGAATGTCATGAATTCCTCCATTATTTTAAAATATTTTTGTGTGTCTTTTATAATCTCTCCCTCTTTCCTTCCATACCAGCACCAGGAAATCACTAATCCTTTGTACATTTTTTTTTATAAATGAAATAAAATAGAATGTAGGCTTTGGGGGGGGCAGTGGTAGTGCATACCTTTAATCCCAGTGGAGGCAGAGGTGTGAGATGGAGAGTTCCAGGCCAACCAACACTACACAGAGAGATTGTCTGGAAAAAGCAGAAAAAAAAAAAAAAAAAAAAAAAAAGAATGTAGGCTTTGGTCTTTCAGGTAACATAATTAGAATATTAAAGCATTTTGTTTGTGAGATGTTTGTTCTTTTGGTTGCTGACTACCACTCCATTGTATTTCACAGTATTAACAAATCCTGTCATCAGTAGATATTTTCTATGGGTTTCTGGTTGGAGGTTATTAATAATAAACTTTCTGTGAGCACTCACATAGCATCCTTGTGTTAATATATGTGCCTATTTTTCCTGTGGAAAATACAAATGAATGGTAAGGTTGTGCTATATATAGTAACTTTAGGAATGGGGAAGGTTGGGTGAGGTGGTATATACCTATAGTCCCAACACTCTGAAGGTAGTAGCACCAGAAGGAGACACCTCATACAGATATGTAGACATTCTTAGCCATTTTAATGGTAGGCATTTTAATTTGACTTTATATTAATGCCCCTTTCTTTGATTAATTTAAAATATGTTTTTCAAATACGTATTTGGTATCTATATATGTTCCTTGAAGTATTTGCTCCATTTTTAGACAGCATCTCATTCTGAAGCCCATGTTGGCCTAGACCTCATCATCCTGTCTCAGCTTCCATAGGGCTGTGGTTACAGTATGTGCTACTATGCTCAGTCTAATCACTTTGTATTTACTTTAATGTTTGCTAGTGGAAACACGCAATATATAGACTCTTTGTGTGTATGTGTTCACATATAGGAGGGGCACATGCACATGTGAGTGTGTGAGCCAGGAATCCAGAGTCTGACAACAGTTGTCTTTTTTTTTTTTTTTTTGAGACAGGGTTTCTCTGTGTAGCCCTGGCTGTCCTGGAACTCACTCTGTAGACCAGGCTGGTCTCGAACTCAGAAACCCGCTTGCCTCTGCCTCCAGAGTGCTGGGATTAAAGGCTGCGCCACCACACCTGGCAACAGTTGTCTTTTTGTTGCTTTACATTTTTAATTTTTATAATAGATTCACTATTATTTTTTGTGTATTTGTGTGCATTTCTGTGATTATATGCCATGTCTGTGTGGGTGCCTGTGGGAGTTAGAAAGGGGTGTCAAACCCTGAGGTGAGTTACAGGCCGTTGTGAGTATCTTGACATGAGTTCTGGGACTGAACATGGATCTCCTTGAAGAACACCAAATACTCTTAACCACTGAGTCATCCCTCCAGCCCTATGCCTAGTTTATTTATTTTAATTTATTTTATGTGTGTGGGTGTTTTGTTTGCATGTTTGTCTGTGCACCACATGTGTACCTGATGCCCATGAAGGTCATAAGACGGTGTCAGATTCCTGTCAGATTCCATGGAGCTGAAATTATGAATGGTTGTGAGTCTCTTTGTGGGTTCTGGGAATTGAACCCAGAGCAAGTACTCTAAACCCATGAGCCATTATCTCTCCAGCCCCTCTACATCTATCTTCCTTCCTTCCTTCCTTCCTTCCTTCCTTCCTTCCTTCCTTCCTTCCTTTTCTTTCCTTTTTTGGTTTTTCTTCTGAGACAGGGTTTCTCTGTGTAGCCCTGGCTGTTCTGGAACTCACTCTGTAGACCAGGCTGTCATGGACTCTTCTCTTAGGGATCCACTTGGGGAGTGCTGGAATTAAAGGTATTCATCATCACAACCCAGTTTTACACCTTACTTTAAAAAACAACAACAGCTGGGCGTGGTGGCGCACTCCTTTAATCCCAGCACTCGGGAAGCAGAGGCAGGCAGATTTCTGAGTTCGGGGCCAGCCTGGTCTAAAAAGTGAGTTTCAGGACAGCCAGAGCTACACAGAGAAACCCTGTCTCGAAAAACCAAAAACAAACAAACAAACAACAACAACAACAAAAACCCAGAGTAAGGTGAGCTAGAGGAAATGGCAAGTGAGCCTCTTAGATCCAGCTGTTTTTAGCTTGAGTTTTCCAAGTTGGTCTTGAGTTCACCTGTGAGCCCATGCTAACCTTGAATCTTTCATCTTACTACTTCTTCTCCCAGTAGGTAAGGTCAGGCTTGAACAAACTGTGCTCTTTTGGGGTTTGCTGCTGCTGTTGTTGTTTGCTTAAGATCTATTTTAAAGAGTGTGTGTACACATGGATAGCATTTGGGTGCTCCAGAGGTCAGAAGAAGGCATTGGATTCCCTGGAGATAAAGTTTCGGGTGTGTGTATGCCGCCCAACTGTGCTGGAAGAGCAAAATGCTCCTAACCACTGAGCCAACCCTCCAGCCCCTGCCTAAGTTATTGACAGGGATTTATGAATTCTCTCTACTCTGATATTAATCTGCACTGTCACCCTCTTATTCAAATATAAATAGGGCTGGTACGATGGCTCAATGAGTAAAGGTACTTACTACTAAGGCTGAGGACCTGAGTTTGATCTCTCGGACCCACAGAGTGGACAGAGAGAAGCAGTCCCTACAAGTTGTCTTCTGCCCTCCCCGTGCGCACCTTAGCTCCTGTGCCACCCCACCAAGATAAACAGACAGTGGGCACGGTGGCCCATGTCTTTAATCCCAGCACACAAATACACAAAAAAATAATAGTTAATCTATTATAAAAATTCAAAATGTAAAGTAACAAAAAGACAAGTGTTGTCAGACTCTGGAGACCGAGGCAAGTAGATTTCTATGTATTCTAGGACAGCCTGATCTATATGGAGCTTCCAGGCCAGCCAAGGCAACATATGAGACCCCCCCCCCCATCTCAAAAAGAAACAAAAAGAAAGCAAGAAAACTTGACCAAACAAATAACAACAGAAAATCTAAATTCATAAGTAAATGTAATTTTTTTTAAGATTTATTTTATTTATTATATGTAAGTATACTGTAGCTGTCTTCAGACACTCCAGAAGAGGGCGTCAGATCTCGTTACGGATGGTTGCGAGCCACCATGTGGATGCTGGGATTTGAACTCATCACCTTCGGAAGAGCAGTCGGGTGCTCTTACCCGCTGAGCCATCTCACCAGCCCGTAAATGTAATTTTTAAAACATATTTTAAAATGTGAATAGAACCATGTGTGCGTTTCTTCTTTGGTTGCAAACAGCCAGCATCACCCACATTTTACCACATTTTACTGCCACAGCAAGGAGAAGATGTATTAGGTTTCCCGACCTCAGGCTAAGGCAGGCATGTCTAAGTTGATCCAGGCTCCTGATGTCCCCAGCCTTGGCAGTTCTGGTCTCTGCTGGCCCTGTCCTTCTGCTGGCTTCTCTCTGAGCTTCAGACAGAGGCTGAACAGTGGCAGCTTTATGAGCGAAAGCCCACCCAGAAGAACATTACTACCAGAAACCCCAGCTTGCTGGGTTCAGGCTTCAGCTTTAGGAATTCTCAAGAATGGAAAACAAGCTCCTCTCTCTGCAGATGTGGCAGAAGGCCACCTCTTAAAGCCTGTCAACTGGCCTCTTGCACAAGAGCCACCTGGGGACACCTGATCACAGGCAACTTTCTAAGCCAAGCTTCTATTCCTGCCAATGAGGCCCCAGGCAGGGGAGGGACTTGGTCAGGTAGCCAAGGCTCCTCTATCACAGGAGTTGGTGGAGTGGTTGCTTAGCATGACATGAAAATAAAATAAGATCAATTAAGTCCTCTGTTTCTAAGATGTAAGAAGCTGCGGGAACGAGGTGCTTCTATGCTTCTGATTCAAGAATGGTTTTCCTTGGCTCCAGTATTAAGAGAATGGCCTAATACTGAGTTTGTCTGAAACCTTTGTAAGGAGGCAGCCTCCTGCTGAGGTCAGGCCTCTCTGAGAGTGTACCTTGCTGTCTTTTACTTCCCACTGAGACTTGGGAGCTAGCATCTCAAGACTGCCAGCCACATGTCCACATAGACACTNGCCTGCCTCTGCCTCCCGAGTGCTGGGATTAAAGGCGTGCGCCATCACACCCGGCCATTTGTTTACTTTTTTTTTTTTTTTTTTTTTTTTTTTGGTTTTTCGAGAAATGGTTTCTCTGTATAGCCCTGGCTGTCCTGGAACTCACTTTGTAGACCAGGCTGGCCTCGAACTCAGAAATCAGCCTGCCTCTGCCTCCCGAGTGCTGGGATTAAAGGCGTGCGCCACCACGCCCGGCTATTTGTTTACTTTTAATGATTAACTTTTATTGTAAAATTATGTATACATGTGTGGGTGGCTTGTGCCCATGAGTGCAGGTGGCCATATTGCCCAGAGGCCTTCGATCCCCTGGAGCTGCAGTCAGCAGCTTGATATGAGTCCTGGAGGAACTCACCTGGGTCCTCTTAACTACGGAGTCATCCCTTCAGACCCATGATTACATTTTTTTGTTTTTTGTTTTTGTTTTTCAAGATAGGGTTTCTCTGTATAGCCCTGGCTGTCCTGGAACTCACTCTGTAGACCAGGCTGGCCTCAGACTCAGAAATCTGCCTGCTGCCCGGCGGGGGTGGCACACACCTTTAGTCCCAGCACTTGGGAGGCAAAGGCAGGTAGATTTCTGAGTTAGAGGCCAGCCTGGTTTACAAAGTGAGTGCCAGGACAGCCAGGGCTACACAGAGAAACCATATCTCGAAACAAAACAAAACAAAAACAACAACAAAAACAAAACCAACAACAAAAAAAAGAAATCTGCCTGCTTCTGCCTCCCAAGTGCTGGGATTAAAGACGTGCGCCACCACCGCCTGATTTCTTCTTATTTTTAATAAAATATAACATATAGTTGGGCTGGGAGCACAGCCTAGTGATAGAAAATGCGCTTAACCTGCTCAAATCCCTGGGCAATAATGTCCAGAGCTGCAAAGCAAAAGCACAATAACAAACACAACAAAGGAGAAAACCATTTCATGGGATAGTTGTAGCAAAAACTCTGCCTGCAGCAAATACCCAGATGCACAGGATTCAGTCATCTCTCTCAGAACCTGTGTGCTGGGACACCTTGTCTATTCAAATTTCCGGTAGATGTCCCTAATAACCACATTCTGTCCAGAAATGTAAGGTAGAGTCTGTTTCAGGGACCTTCTTGGGTCATTTTTTTCATTTGTTGTGCCCTTTGATGACAGGTGAAATGGCTTCTCATACTTTTGGGGTTTTTGTTTTGTTTAGTTTTTATTTATTTATCTATTTATTTATTTGGTTTGGTTTTTCGAGACAGTATTTCTCTGTGTAGCCCTGGCTGTCCTGGAACTTGCTTTGTAGACCAGGCTGGACCAAACTCAGAGATCCACCTGTCTCTGCCTCCTGAGTGATGGGATTAAAGCCATGTGCCACCACTGCCCAGCTGAGTCTCATAATTTTGATTCACACTTTTTGTATAGAAACTCCAAGATCCAGTTTGTAACTGGGTAAAGTCTGACTGTCCCCCCAGGGTGAGCCACAGAGCCCCTGGCTCGGGAGCCTGGGTCCTCAGCTCTCAGCTACTCGTGGAGTGAGTAACATTTTCTCCTGAGTGACTGGAAGAGGCCTGGCTTACTCACTTAGCTGCCCTGGTTTGTCCTGCTTTTCTGCTTCTAAGGGCTGAAGCTAAGCCTCAAATGCAAAGGTGGGAGGATCTGCAGCTGGGGAGTGGCAAGATGAGACCTGCTTTTATTAGAAGGAGAGCTGGGTAAATTGGAGGTAGAGAGGAGACTGCAGGGTACTTCAGAACTGGCCCCCTGGGATGAACGGTAAGCTTGAAGACAGGCTACTGAGTGACCCTGGGACAAGTGGGCGTTAGGAGGAAAGGTGGGAATTGAGTTGGAACCTGCCTTCAGGATGGATCACTGAGAAATGTTTTCAGATTATTATTCTCCCAGTGGCCATTGGATTGGAGTGGTCACATGTCCAAAGGAGGGTTGTCAATACTGCTAGTCTGGCCACATCAGATTAAACCACCTTTGGGATGTGTCATGCCCCTGTCTTTCTCAGTGACACAACCTGCCTCCTTGGAAGGTTAATTCAGAGCTAGTTCTATCCTGACTTAACAGGACTTACCATGTTGTTCCCGTTCTATCCTGATGTCCCTCTAGACTTACCATCTTGGTCCCCTCCTATATCCTGTCCCCTAAACAGGATGAGTGTGTGGGGGGGTGTGGTATTAGTCTGGTGAGCACAGATCCTGGGGAGCAGGAAGGCTAGGCCCTGGGTCGTTGCTCTAAGGCTTCTGAGCTCTAGATCCCTTTCCTCCTACCCAGGTGTTTTCTACTGCCTTATCTTCCGGAGTTTCTAGTCTCAAAAGATTTTCACGTGGCAGCAAAAACACACATTGTAGGGCTGAATAGCTAGCATAAGGACTTGAGTTCTAATCCCTAGCACCAGGTACAAGGAGAGACTCTGTTTTAAGAAAATAAGGTAGAAGACAATAAACGACAACGCTGAGAACTTGACCTGTGGCTTCCACTTGTGCTTCCACACTCGGGCATGCCCAAATACGAAAAGCAGTCATTGTGTCCCGGTGTCATACGCTGTTGATCCCAGCCCAGCATTCTGGAGGCAGTGGCGGGCAGATCTCTTGTGTTCCAGGCCAGGGCCAGATACCAGGACTACAAAGTGAGATTCTGTCTCCCTTCCCCACAAACACACTGATTGCTACACTGGAGTGAGGGTGTTCCTAGACAAAAGCATCTGATATGTAAAAACCCACATTTGCCCCAGCACCACGCAAAGTAAGCATTAACAAAAACGTTCAAGACATTAAAGTCTTTTTAGAGTTATGTGAATTTTAATTTTGAATAATACATTTTTACACTTGTGATATATATTTATGCTAAAACAATTTAATTGTTGGGGTTGAGGGTACAATCAACGACAGAGCTCATGCTTAGCGCTTAGCACACACGAAGTCCCAGAGTCAACAACACTGAAAAAAAAAAGTTGCTTATTGCAAAATTCAAGTTAACGATTCATAATGCTTTTGCTTCTACTGGGGCAGCGGCTGCTGCTCCTCCCCTCTCCATCCTCCTCCCCTCCCCTCCCCCTCCCCCTCCCATCCTCCTCCTTTTCTCCCTCCCTCCCTTCTGTCGTTCCTACTGGTGATGCGCCTGCCTCTCCGGCTTTGTTTTCTTAGGACACAGGGCTTTTTTTTTTTTTTTTTTTACCTATATTGGCTCCAGGTTTGGTGCTCTCTTTCCCTCTTCCAGGCTAGACAAACTGAGCAGCCTAGAAGCAAGTGATTCCGGAAGGTTAGGCTTAAAACAAGACACAGGGTAGAATCTCCACCTTAGCTAATTTGAGCTCCCTCTCTGCACACTAGGACTGCTAGGATAGCCTCCCCCAAAAGATTTTCAAATGGGGTGAGATGGGGCGAAGAGCAGAGAGGCTCCCCTCTCCTTGCAGACTGGATAGGATTTGATACTAACTAGAATAGTCAAGACAGTTTTGCAACCAAGTGACTCTTAGTCATTACAGTACCAACCTCGGTCATTTGCATAACTTCACAATTGATCAAGTGTGCCCCTGGCAGATAATTAGAATGATAAAGAAAGCAGATGGTCGCACCAGAAGCCCGAAGCACCCTTCTTGGGGACCTGGAAATTCTCTTTTCGTGGGTGGATATCAGACAGATTCTGCCCGGGCCAACTTCCAGGAAGCTATAGGTAGCGAGCTCGACCTACTGGCTGCGCGCCGGATCTACACTGAGCACACTGCGTGGTTTCACCTCCGCCTGGAATGTACACTAGTGGGTAAGCAGGTACGACTAGTTTACTGTCCCCGAACTTACTGCCGGACGGAATTCCCCGTGGTGGGACCAGTCTGCAGTCAGCCAGTACCTGAAAGGTGAAGAATCAGACTTTAGTGAAAGGGAAATGAGAGCCAGGGCCCCATAAGGTGATTTAGGGACAGCTGGCAGGGCGGGGCTCGGGATACCTGCCAGGGGCCTAGAGGTTGGAGAGAATGTGATCAAAATGAGTCATTTTCACCAGATGTTTCATTTCGGGCCCTTCTCCTCAGGTTCTCATCTCAGTCAGCAAAGGCTGCCTCCAAGTGCGCGGGTTGGGAGTTTTCCTTCCTCTTTTTGTACTATGGGGTAAGGGGCGTGTCAGGAGCTGTGTGGTCCGTGTGCCTTCAGATTTTTTTTTTTTTTTTTTTTTTCTGGTTTGGTTTTTCGAGACAGAGTTTCTCTGTGTTCCACTGGCTATCCTGGAACTCACTCTGTAGACCAGGCTGGCCTCAAACTCAGAAATCCGCCTGCCTCTGCCTCCCGAGTGCTGGGATTAAAGGCGTGCGCCACCACACCCGGCTTGTGCCTTCAGAATTTAAGGAGTGCCAGCCATGAAACTGAAGCTCATAAAGGAACTTTATGGAATTTTTTTAGAAAAACTAAAGTAACAAAACAGCATTGGCAGGATATTACTATTCCCTTGCTCCACCCCTTTTAACATCAGGGACTTGGGGGACTTGAGCTCAAGAGCGCTTGCCTCCCGCGCATGTCACCACAGGTTCAGTCCTATGTACTGGCATAGGGGGTGATGGTGGTGGTGTGGGGTGATGGTGGTGGTGTGGGGTGGTGGTGGTGTGGGGTGATGGTGGTGGTGTGGGCTGATGGTGGTGGTGTGGGGTGGTGGTGGTGGTGGTGGTAGTGGCGTACATAATCATAATTAGTTCTGACTGGTGAAATGGCTCACCAGATAAAGGCACTTGCTGCCAAACCGTACCCCTTGAGTTTCATCTCCAGGACTCAAATGGTGAAAGACTATGATTAATGCAAATTGTCTTTTGACCTCCATGTACCATGGTAGGTGTGAACCCCCTCCCCCTCAAACATGCAAAAATAAATAAATTTTACTTATTATTTTAAACAAAACAAAAACTAAAAACCGCCGGGCATGGTGGCGCATGCCTTTAATCCCAGCACTTGGGAGGCAGAGGCAGGTGGATTTCTGAGTTCAAGGCCAGCCTGGTCTACAAAGTGAGCTCCAGGATAGCCAGGGCTATACAGAGAAACCCTGTCTCGAAAAACAAACAAACAAACAAACAAACAAAAAAAACAACTAAAAACCAGGGTCTTGCTAAGTAGCCCAAGTTGACCCCAAACACTCTATCATCAGCCTTAGCATTCTGAGTGCTGGGATCACAGGTGTGTGTCACTAGGTCAGGCTTTAGAATTACACTTGTGTTAAATCTTGGGGGGGGGTGTGTTTAATTTTATTTTACTTTTAAAATATTTTCCCCCTTGGGACTGAAGAGACACCTTAGTATTTAAGAACACTGGCTGCTCTTCTAAAAAACCAGGATTTACTACTCTCCCCCATGTGGCAGCTCACAGGCATCGATTACTCCAGTGCTAGGGGATCAGGAGCCCTCTCTGGATCAGGAGCCCTCTCTGGATCAGGAGCCCTCTCTGGATCAGGAGCCCTCTCTGGATCAGGAGCCCTCTCTGGATCAGGAGCCCTCTCTGGATCAGGAGCCCTCTCTGGATCAGGAGCCCTCTCTGGATCAGGAGCCCTCTCTGGCTTTCTTAGGTACTAGGTAGGCTTAGGAGTGTATAGACATACATGCAGACAAAAAAGATATGCATAGGGTGCATCCATGCAGGCATACACATAAAATAAATTATCAAAATATTTTTTTTCTCCAATTGTATGCATTTGTGGATGCATGTGTGTGTGTGTGTGTGTGTGTGTGTGTGTGTGTGCGCCAAGAATATCCGGGCAATGGAGTTACAAGTAGTTGTGAGCCAACAAATCCATTCTCTGGTCATCTTTCTCACCCCATATTCTTTGTTAATGATGATGAGAAAAGCCAGGCATATTGACTCATGTCTGGTACTTGGGAGGAAGGCTGAGGGAGGAGGATTATATTCCTGGTCATCCTGGATAAGAAAGAGACCTTGCCTAAAAAAAAAAAAAAAAAAAAAAAAAAAAAAGCAAAAGAACAAAACTCAGCATATGCCTTTCATCAAGCACTCGGGAGGCAGAGTGCAGGTGGATCTCTGTGAGTTCTAGGCCAGTCTAGTCTACACAGGGAATTCTAGGACAGCCATGATAACATAGACTCCATCACAAGAAAACAAAATCAAACCTTCTCAAATAACAACAGCAAAAGACAGGCTGGAGAGATGGCTCAGCGGTTAAAAGCACTGACTGATCTTTCAGAGGTCCTGAGTTCAATTCCCAGCAACCACATGGTGGCTCACAACCATCTGTAATGGGATCTGATACCCTCTTCTGGTGTGTTTGAAGACAGCTATAGTGTACTCATATAAAGAAAAATAAATAAATCTTTTTTTTTTTTTTCAAGACAGGGTTTCTCTGTGTATCCCTGGCTGTCCTGGAACTCACTTTGTAGACCAGGCTGGCCTCTAACTCAGAAATCCACCTGCCTCTGCCTCCCGAGTGCTGGGATTAAATGCGAGTATCACCATGCCCCGGCTAAATAAATCTTAAAAAAACAAAACAACAGCAGAGAGCAAGAAGGGAAGAGTAAGAGAGGAACAAGAGAGAGAGGAGGGGACAAACAGCCCCTTTCATAGTGGGTCAGGCCTACCTGGCTGTTGCCAGGTAACTGTGGGGTGGAGTTTAGACAGAATGCTAACTCAGTCTGCTATCTGTACTTCCTTCTTTGCCTTTCTGTTTTTTGTGACATGGTTTCTCTGTGTAGTCTGGCTGTTCTGGAACTCACTAAAACTCAGGAATCTGCCTGCCTCTGCCTTCCGAGTGCCGAGATTAAAGGTATGCACCATGACACCTGTTCCTCGGCCTAGAACCCAGAATCACTAGCCTAGAGATGGTACCACCCACAGCGGTCTGTGCCCTCCTCCATCAATCACTAAGGAGGTGCACTATTGGCTGGCCTACAGCCCCATCTTGTGGAAGCATTTTCTTCATTGAAGTTCCCTCCTCTCAGGTGACTTTACCTTGTGTCACATTGACTTAGCCAGCACCACCTCGCCCTTACTCTGAGCCTGCTGTACCCTCACCAGCTTGCAAGAGGTGCATTGCTATTTTTAAAAATATTTATTTTAGGGGCTGGTGAGATGGCTCAGCGGGTAAGAGCACCCGACTGCTCTTCCAAAGGTGATAAGTTCAAATCCCAGCATCCACATGGTGGCTCACAACCATCCGTAACGATATCTGGCGCCCTCTTCTGGACCGTCTGAAGACAGCTACAGTGTACTTACATATAATAAATAAAATAAATCTTAAAAAAATATTTATTTTACGTATATGAGTGTTTGCCTGCATGGGGTGGCTTTTAGGGTATCGGTACCACTACCCCTCTTCTGCCTAGTTCTACCTGTTTTCTTCCTTCTTTCTTCTTCTTCTTCTTCTTTTTTTTTTTTTTTTCATTTGAGACAGGGTTTCTTCGTGTATCCATGGCTACCCTGGAATTCTCTCTGGCTTGAACACAGATCTCTGCCTGTCTCTGCCTCCCTAGTGATTGGATTAAAGGCATGTGTTATCACCACCCGGCTATCCTACCTATTTTCAATTTGCAGTTACTTGAACAATTAAAAACAAACAACTTTTTGTTGTTCAGTTTGGTGGCTCATGTCCTTAGTCCCAGTACTTAGAGGCAGAGGCAGGTGGATATTTCTGAGTTCGAGGCCAGCCTGGTCTATACAGCAAGTTCTTGGACAGCCACAATTACAAAGAGAAACCCTGTCTTGAAATTCAAAACAGCCGGGCGTGGTGGTGCACGCCTTTAATCCCAGCACTCGGGAGGCAGAGACAGGCAGATTTCTGAGTTCGAGGCCAGCCTGGTCTACAGAGTGAGTTCCAGGACAGCCAGGGCTATACAGAGAAACCCTGTCTTGAAAAACCAAAAATAAACAAACAAACAAAAAACAACCACCACCACCACAACAAACTAAAGAAAACCTTGAGACCCCAAGTAGTTGATCATAGGGTTTTCCCTTCATGGTTGGGGCCTATGAACTCTGCTGGTTCGCAGCCTGGCCCATGGCCTCTTGGTATCTGAGTTGATAGTTGCTTTTTGGTTTGTTTAAGAAAAACATAGTTCCCTCTTCTAGGTGAATTGTCTGAGGATTGCTTCTTCCTCCTCATAGACTCACAGTATTGATGCTGTGCCCTGTTCTACAAGGTGCATGTGGGGTTGAAGAAAAGGCCTATTCCCTATTTCCAGCATCCTTTCTTTTTTTTTTTTTTTTTTTTTTTTCCGAGACAGGGTTTCTCTGTATAGCCCTGGCTGTCCTGGAACTTACTCTGTAGACCAGGCTGGCCTCGAACTCAGAAATCCGCCTGCCTCTGCCTCCCGAGTGCTGGGACTAAAGGCGTGCCCCACCACGCCCGGCACTATTTCCAGCATCCTTAATCCCAAATTCACCCTGATCTAAAGGAGGGTTCTGAGCTTTGGTACTGAGGCTACTCGTGCCCAATGGATAGATGGAAAGACTGGGATACAGAGTCTAGCCTGGGTCCAACCTCTACTTCAGCGCCTGGGGAAAGCGGTCGTTGCAGACCCCCACCATGTGCCTTCAATTCCTGGAGCACGTCCAAGTGCACTGACCGCGGATCAGCAGGCCCGTCGGTTCGTGTTTTCTACTTAGTTTTTGGTGCCATCTGGTGGCCACGGTCCATCATAGCTCTGATTTGCTTCAAAGGCTTCTGACTTGCAACGTACCTAGGCAGTCATTTCCTTTGTCATCTTCCCATTTTGTTTAGGAGGTTCAGAAGACAGTAACAGCCTTCCAGAAGCCACACTCCCTTTCTTATGGTCCGCGGGATCTAGCGCTGAGATGGACTTGCTAGCAAGCGACCATTGCAGTACTACAACGTCAGCCTAGTTTTCTCTCTCTCTCTCTCTCTCTCTCTCTCTCTCTCTCTTTCTTTCTTTCTTTCTTTTTTTTTTTTTCGAGATAGGGTTTCTCTGTGTAGCCCTGGCTGTCCTGAAACTCACTTTGTAGACCAGGCTGGCCTCGAACTCAGAAATACACCTACCTCTGCCTGCCTCTGCCTCCCGAGAGCTAGGATTAAAGGCGTGTGCCACCACGCCCCGCTTTGTTTGTTTTTGAGACAGGATCTCTCTCCCTTTCCCTACCCTTCTCTTCTGTGATTCTTCATGTGCTCATGCACGCGAACACACACACACACACACACACACACACACACACACACACACACAGAGTGTATCCCCAAATAAAATAAAAATAAAATAAAAAATAAAAAGTAAACAGGGACTAGTGAAGTAGTTTAGTTAGTATAAGAAATATCAAATGTGAGTCATTTTTATTGAAAACTATAGAACTTGTGTTTGGAACAAAGAAGTCAAAACATTTTTTATCTTTCCTATTTTGTAAGCATCTTTCCCGACCTCCTCTCTTCTATCCCCACCCCTGCCAGTTAAACCTTTGTTAACACAGAGGGCCCCTATTGGGGTCCAGTAACCTGTGACCTGGAGAAGTGACCCTTTTTCCCAGGGAGCAGAGCAGTGACTCCTTTCCTGTTCCTCCTTCATTCATTCTCTCTCTCTCTCTCTCTCTCTCTCTCTCTCTCTCTCTCTCTCTCTCCAGGGTTTCTCTGTGTAGCCCTGGCCAACCTGGAACTTGCTCTGTAGATCAGGCTGGCCTCAAACTCAGAAATCTGCCTGCCTTTGCCTTCCAAGTGCTGGGATTAAAGGCTTGCACCACCACTGCCCAGCTATGTCAGTTCTTTTCAAACTAGCCAAATGAATAAGATTGTGCGCAGAGCAGGTGAAGAAAAGACCAAGTCACAACCTGCATTAGAATAGAAATCAAGGGCCAGCCTGGTCTACAAAGTGAGTTCCAGGACAGCCAGGGCTATACAGAGAAACCCTGTCTCGAAAAACCCAAAAAAAAAAAAAAAAAAAAAAAAAAAAAAAAAAAAAAAAATCCTAATTAAAAAAAAATCTCCATATTTTAGTAGTCATATCCTTCGTTTGTTTCATTTTTTTCATGCAGTTGGTTAACACATTTAGACTATAGAAAATACAGTTTTTTTATTCTCCTAGTTCCAGCTTGAAGGCATTAAATAAAACTACTGCATGCTTCTGAGTTCGAGGCCAGCCTGGTCTACAAAGTGAGTTCCAGGACAGCCAGGGCTATACAGAGAATCCCTGTCGGGGGGGGGGGGGGGAACTGCTGCATGCATTCTTGCCTGTCTCATTCCTCTCATTTTCTCTCCTTTTCCCTCTTTCTCATAAATAAATAAATGAATAAATAAATAAATGAATAAAGTCTTTAAGGACCTGGAGCTGTGGAACACACCTGTATTCCAGCCCTCTGGAGGCTGGAGAATTGCTGGGAGTTCAAGGTTAGCCTGGTCTATATACTGAATTCCAGGACATCCATCCAGTACCACATAGAGACCCCTTTCCAAACAAAAACCCAAATATACAAAACACAGCAACAAAGAAAAGCCTTTCTTCTTCTTTTTTTTTTTTTTTTCTTTTTCCCTTATTCCGGTCAACCCCACTCGTTCTGCTCGACCCCGCTCGCTCTGCTCCGGCCAGCCCCACTTGCTCCCGGACGCCCCCGTACGGCCCCCGCTTGTTCCAGCCAGCCCCGCTCGCTCCGATCTGCTCCACTTGCTCTGGTTTGGCCCCGCTCGTTCCGGCCATCCCCGTTCGGCCCCACTCGCTCCAGCCCTGCTAGCTCCGGCGTCCCCGCTTGCTTCGGCCGTCCCCGTTCGGCTCCGCTCGCTCCGGACAGCCTGGCTTGCTCTGGTTGGTCTCTCCGGTCCAAGGATTCATTTATTATTCTTCATAAGTACGCTGTAGCTGACTTCAGACGCACCAGAGGAGGGCGTCAGATCTTGTTATGGGTGGTTGTAAGCCACCATGTGGTTGCTGGGATTTGAACTCATCACCTTCGGAAGAGCAGTCGGGTGCTCTAACCCGCTGAGCCATCTCACCAGCCCCCTTTCTTCTTTTAAAATTGTGTGTGTGTGTGTGTGTGTGTGAATGTGTGTGAAAGTTTGCTATCAAAAGGCAATTTTGTGGAGTTGGTTTTCTTTCCACCTTAAAACAAGAATTTAGCCGGGTGTGGTGCGCACGCCTTTGATCCCAGCACTTGGGAGGCAGAGGCAGGCGGATTTCTGAGTTCGAGGCCAGCCTGGTCTACAAAGTGAGTTCCAGGACAGCCAGGGCTATACAGAGAAACCCTGTCTTGAAAAAAACAAAACAAAAAAACCAACCAAACAAAAAAAAAACAAGAATTTTAAAATTTTTTATGTGTGTGTGTGTGTGTGTGTGTGTGTGTGTCTGTCTGTCTGTCTGTCTGTCTGTCTGTCTGTGCAGACATGCATGAAGGTGTCTGCAGAGGCCATTGGATTCCCTGGAGCTGAAGTTAATAGCCAGTTTTAAGCTGTCCAAGTTGGATTCTAGGAATGTAACTTCAGTACTACTCAAGAACAAGTGCTCTTTTTTTTTTTTTTTTTTAAAATTATCTTTTATTTATATGAGTGCATTGTAGCTGTCTTCAGACACACCAGAAGAGGGCATCAGATCACATTACAGATGGTTGTGAGCCACCATGTGGTTTCTGGGAATAGAACTCAGGATCTTTGGAAGAGCAGTCAGTGCTCTTAACTGTTGAGTCATCTCTCCAGCCCCTTTAATTTTTTTAAAATGATTTATTTATTTATTTTATGTATGAGTGCTCTATCTGCATGTACATCCTGAATGCCAAAAGAGGACAGCAGCAGATCTCATTATAGATGGGAATTCAACTCTGCACCTCTGGAAGAACAGCCAGCACTTTTAACTGCTGAGCTATTTCTCTTCAACCCTCTGACTCATCTCTCCAGTCCTAATTTTTGGTTTTTGAGACAAGGTCTCATATAGCCCAGGCTGAATTTGAACTTTCCATGTAGTCAAGAATGACATTTAGTTTTTAATTTTATTCTATGGGCCTTTTGTACCATATCCATGCAGTGCCCATGGAGGCCGGTGGATGCTTTGGAACTAGAAATAATCAATTGTGAGCCACAATGTGGGTGCTAGACCTGGGTCCTTTGGAAGAGCAGCAAGTGTTTGTTTAACTCTCATATATTATATCCCAACTGCATTTTCTTCTCCCTCCAGCTCCCCTCAGAAAAGAGCAGAACTCCCAGGGGCATCAACCAAACAGATTACAATAGGACCAGGCACATATTCTCACAGCAAGTCTGGAAGAAGCAACCCAGTAGGAAGAAAAGGGTCCCAGAGGCAGGCAAAAGAGTCAAACCCAGCCTCCACTCCCACTGTTAGAAACCCCACAAGAACACCGAGCTACAAAACCATAACATATATGTAGAGAACCTAGGTCAGACCCATGCAGGCTTCCTGATCTCTGTGAGCCCGTTTGAGTCCCCGTCAATTCTGTAGGCCAAGTTCTCGAGATGTCCTTGACCCCTCCAACCCCAACCCCCCAGAACTCTTAGAGCTCTGCCTAATATTTGTCTGTGGGACTCTCCATTGAACCCAGGGCTTAGTGTACTCCAGGCAAACATTCTACCAACTGAGCTGTCTCTGGCCCCACAGAAGGGTATTTTAAGGGGATGCAGAGGAGAGGCTGCGGAGGCCTGGTGATTAGGGAGGTAAGGTTGATGGTGTTCCACTGAGCTCGATGAATGACGCATGGGAAGAGGGAGACCAACAGAGTGGAACAATGGAGTAGGTGTGTGGAAAGAAGTAGCCGAGGAGAGAAGGGTGGGAGTTGAGGTGGACACAGGAGGGGGCTAAGATGAGTTGGTGGAAGGTGAAGGCATCTGTCTGTCTGTGCTTTTCCTCTTTCCTTCCCCAGAGAGTGCAGGGCGGCAGTGGAGGGGCTTTGAGGACAGGCAGTTTGCTGCAGTGGAGCAGAGGATGGGAAGGCAAGCCTCCCACGGAGGGAGGGAGTTTTCTGGGCACTGCCTTGCACCTCCTGCAGCTTACAATGAGTTCCCGGCAAGCACGATCTGTTCTTCCTCTTTGGTTCCATCTAGCTGTGTGGGTGCAGGTGTGAAATGGAGGGCTGGGGCGGGGGCTTTGGCGGATCAGCCAAGCAAGGGAGGAGAAACGTGGGGGAGGAGCTACGGGTGATGATGAGAGAGGCCGCTCATGAATCGGCAAAAGAGGGAGCGAGAACACAGGTCCTGATGGCTAGGGAACTGACGTGGGCTCAGGAGGTTCGAGGTTCCCATGGACTGTTGTAGGACTAAGGAGAGTGTCACGGTGTAGGGAGGAGAATGATGGGGAGTTTTGATCTGGGGGGATGGGGGGAGTATGTACTTTAAGTCGTGAGTCTAAAGGTGGTGCTGATGTAGGTAATCCTTTTGGGATTGCTAGGGTAACATGATTGTTTACAAGAGGGCTCAGAGGTCCAGATGGTGGACCGGCCATCTCTGTGGCTGGTGATATCACCTGAATGGGTCACCGGGGAAGACAGAAAGAGACTAAACTACTATCCAGTCCCAGGAGAATTACGGATGACTAGGAAGCCCACAGAGATCATGGCAAGGAAGCCAGGGATGAAAACTACATGGCCGGGTCTGTTGCTGTAACCATCATAGAAATTAGAGATGGATTTATTTTAATTAATATAATTTTAAAATTTCTTTGAAAAAGTCTTTATTTATTTATTTATTTATTTATTTAGTGTATATGAGTACACGGTAGCTGTCTTCAGACACACCAGAAGTGAACATTAGATCCCATTACAGATGGTTGTGAGCCACCATGTGGTTGCTGGGATTTGAACTCAGAACCTCTGGAAGGGCAGTCAGTGCTCTTAACCAATGAGCCATCTCTCCAGCCCCGGAAAAAGTCACTTTTTTTTTTTTTTTTTTTTAGAGGAGATGTATCTCTCTTTCTTTTAAAGATTTATTCATTTATTTTATGTATGTGAGTACACTGTCACTCTCTCCAAACACCCAGAAGAGGGCATCGGATTCCCATTACAGATGGTTGTGAGCCACCATGTGGTTGCTGGGAATTGAATTCAGGACCTCTAGAAGAGCAGTCAGAGCTCTTAACCACTGAGCCATCTTTCTAGGACAAAGTTACATATTTTTATTGATCATATTCACTCCTTGCTCCCTGCCTCCAATTCTCCTGAACCGCCTCCCAGCTCCATGTCTTCCTTTTAATAACTCACTGAGGCCCGTGTGTTCTTGGTTTTGAGACATTCACTGGAATATTAGTAACCTATCAGAGATCATACTCCCAAAGAAAAATGACTCTTTTTTTAGTAGCCCTCAACTGCCAACAGGTCTTCAAACAGGGGTGGGGCCTTGTGAGCCCCTCCCCCATCTGTGTTGGAATTTGATGGGCTAAACCTTTCATCTGTGAATCTGTGTGGTGTCCAAAGGACAGCGTTTCACGGCCTTGTGCCCATCCTTCTGCTCCTACACTCTCCACAGCCTCTCTTCTGAAGTTTTCCTGGAGCCCTGGAAACGGGGTAGGGGTCGATTCAACCCACTTAGGGCTGAGTGCCTTGCAGTCACCTCTCAGCGCTTGGGCCATTTATGAGTCTCTGAATTAGCCGCTGCCCAAGGACCAAAGCTGAGAGCAGCAGGTGTTTATGGAGTAAATTGCTGATAAGAATGAGGTGAAGTTCTCAAATCCCTCTGCCTCTAGCAGGTTCCAAGAGGAGCTGTGCGGGACAGAGGTGAGTTGAAGCCTATGGTCTCTGTGATTCTGAGTCCAGGGCTTTAAAGGGCAAGGAAGCTGGGAATGGTGCTTCCCTCCCTCCCCTCCTCCCTCCCTCCCTCACTCCGTCCCTCCCCTCCTCCTCCCTCCATCCCTCTCTCCTTCCTTCCTTCCTTCCTTCCTTCCTTCCTTCCTTCCCCTCTCTCTTTCCTCCTTTCTCTCCCTCTCTCTCTTATTACTTTTTTTTTTTTTTTTTTTTTTTTTTTTTTGGTGTTTGAGACAGGGTTTCTCTGTATAGCCCTGGCTGTCCTGGAACTCACTTTGTAAACCAGGCTGCCACAGAACTCAGAAATCCGCCTGCCTCTGAGTGCTGGGATGAAGGGTAAGTTTTACCTTACCCGTTGTTGTTGTTATTATTTTTGCTATTGAAAGGAAAAAGGA
>LR751586.1:122466-129966 GCA_902729485.2 Mus minutoides | reverse complement strand
CCTGATTTGACTAACTCCCTGGACTTTGTCTTCACGAGGCCAGTTTAGTCCCTCACAACATAGTGGCAAAAGGTGAGGGCTGAGCAGAATGGCATGATACTCAGTACACAGTGTTACTATGCTATGTAGCTTGCACAAGTGTGTGCGTGTAGGCAGGTGCTAGTGTGCCTTGAATTCCTGTGTTTCTACTAATGACGGAGCTCAGCCTGTGGCCTGAGACCAAAGTATGTGTGCTGGGGAAACCCCATTTTATTTAACAGAAACTGAGCTTTCTCCATTTCAGCCAGTCATTAGGGTAACCCCCAAAGGACAGCACAGTCTGACCAGGGGTAGGGTGTACATCAGTGACAGTCTGACCAGGGGTAGGGTGTACATCAGTGACTGGCCACAAAACTCCAACATGGGCAACAGATCCCTCCCTCCCTCCCCCTCCCTTCCTTCCTTTTTTTTTTTGTTGAGACAGAATCCCACCTGGTAGCCCAGTCTGGTCTTGAATGTACAACCATCCTCCTGCCTCAGCCTCCCAGTGCTGGGATTATAGGCATGTAATTCATGTCCTCCTGTAAGATAATGGGGTTGTTGTTGTTGTTGTTTTGTTTTGGAGATGTTTTTGTTTTGAGACAGGGTCTCCTGTAATATGGGCTGACTGTGAACTCCCTATATAGTCAAAAGTGACACTGAATTATTGATTTTTCTACACTTTACCTCTCTAGTGCTGGACTATAGGCATGAACCACACCTAGCTGAGGTCATGTTCTGTCTGCCTGCCAGCTTCTTTCTATCTATCTATCTATCTATCTATCTATCTATCTATCTTCCTTCCTTTCTTCTTTTTTTTTGACAGTTTCTCACAACATAGTGGCAAAAGGTGAGGGCTGAGCAGAATGGCATGATGGGGCTGCTCTGCTCTCATGATACTCAGTAGACAGTGTTACTATGCTATGTAGCTTGCACAAGTGTGTGCGTGTAGGCAGGTGCTAGTGTGCCTAGGAGTGAACCCACCATGTCTGGCTTCACTTCTGTCCTTTTGGGTACATATAGCTCTGAAACTCTCTCTGTAGGCCAGGCTGTTCTGGAACTCACAGAGATCCACCTGCCTCTGCTTCCCAAGTGCTAGAATTAAAGGTATGTGCCACCACATCTGGCTTTCTTTCTTTCTTTCTTTCTTTCTTTCTTTCTTTCTTTCTTTCTTTCTTTCTTTCTTTCTTTTTTCAAGACAGGGTTTCTCTGTGTAGCCCTGGCTGTCCTGGAACTCACTCTGTAGACCAGGCTGGCCTCAAACTCAGAAATCCGCCTGCCTCTGCCTCCCAAGTGCTGGGATTAAAGGCATGCGCCACCACGCCTGGCTTCTTTCTTTCTTTCTTTCTTTCTTTCTTTCTTTCTTTCTTTCTTTCTTTCTTTCTTTCTTTCTTTCTGATAGTGTCTCACTATGTGTACCTGGCTCAATATGTAGACAAGGACTACACAAAGGTCTGCCTGCTTCTGCTTCCCAAGTGATGGAATTAAAAGTGTGCTACACCCACTCCCAGCTTTTTTTTTTTTTTTTAAATATATTTTTAACATCATTCTTATTTATATGTATGTGTGCCGGCCTGCTTGCCTGTATGTGCACCACGTTCATTCATTGTCCAAGGAAGCCAGACCAGGGCATCAAATCCCCTGGAGTTAGAGTTATCTTTTTTTTTTAGTTGCCTGATGTGGATGCTGGGAACTTAACTCAGGTCCTCTGCAAAAGCAGCAAACGCTCTTAACCGTGAGCCGTTTCTCTAGACTCTTCTTTAAAATAAAACAAAGTATGATTGTTGTTTATACTATGTGTTTGTATGTGGGTGTGAACGGGCCATAGCAAGCAAGTGGGAGACCAGAGATAACTTAGTGAAGTTGTTTCTTCATTCCGCCTTTGCATGGGTTCTGCTGATGGAACTCGATCACCAACTTGCTTATGCAGCAAGTACTTTTACGTGTTGTACAATCTCTCTCTTTTTTTTTTTTCCCTTGGTTTTTTGAGACAGGGTTTCTCTATGTAGCTCTGGCTGTCCTGGAACTCACTCTGTAGACCAGGTTGGCCTCAAACTCAGAAATGCACCTGCCTCTGCCTCCCAAGTGCTGGGATTAAAGGTGTGCACCACCACCGCTCAGCACCTGGCGTACAATCTTACTGGCCCAGGAGCTCCTGCTTTTTATTTATTTATTTATTTATTTATTTTTTATTTTTGGTTTTTCGAGACAGGGTTTCTCTGTGTAGCCCTGGCTGTCCTGGAACTCAAATGCAGACCAGGCTGGCCTCAAACTCAGAAATCTGCCTGTCTCTGCTTCCCGAGTGCTGGGATTAAAGGCGTGCACCACCACGGCTGGCAATCCTGCTTTTTAATTATAATTAAAAGAAAAGGCAGGGTATCGTGACAAAAGTTCTAGACTGGCTTTGAACGTGAACATTATCTTATTTAAGCCACAAAAGCCCTATGATATACATCCTGTGTTATCTCCACTTTACAGATGAGGAAATACCCACAGAGATTAGTGATTGGCCTAAAATCACATGGCCACGGTAACCAGACTGATCCTGGGACTGCACCTCCCCCAGGATGTCTACAGGTGTCACTGTTGCTGGCTCTGATTTGGAATTTCTTTGAGTCCCAGACCATGTATGTGGTCAGTGGCAGATGCCAAGAACCCACCACCACCACCACCACCACCATCACCACACACACACCATCAGCACCATCATCATTGCAGTTAGCGCCACCGCAGCAGCTGTATCCAGCGTTCTTCAGCGCTTCCTGTGGCCAGGCGCGGTGCTATCACGATGGTTCTCGGAAGTATATCTTACTATTCTCCTCACACAGGAGGCACAGAAAGGCCTCACCGAGGAAGTGAGAAAATTGGAATTTGAATTCCAGCCCGCCACAGTAGACGGCTCACTCCAGGGAGTTAAGTTTGTTTGCTTTATTTACTCTTTTTGTTTTGTTTTGTTTTTTGAGACAGGGTTTCTCTGTGTAGCCCTGGCTATCCTGGAACTCACTTTGAAGACCAGGCTGGCCTTGAACTCAGAAATCCGCCTGCCTCTGCCTCCCGAGTGCTGGGATTAAAGGCATGCGCCACCACGCCCGGCTTTATTTTTTTTTTTTTTGACCGTGGGGTTGAACCCGAGCGGCTCATCCTAAGTACATGCTTGGCCACTGAGCTGCATTCCCAGATGCTTTATTTTGTTTTATTTTATTTGTTTTATTCTATTTTTGATTTTGTTTTCGAGACAGGGTTTTTTTGTATAGCCCTGGCTGTCCTGGAATTCACTTTGTAGGCCAGGCTGGCCTCGAACTCAGAAATCCACCTGCCTCTGCCTCCCAAGTGCTGGGATTAAAGGTGTGCGCCACCACACCTGGCCTATTTTTGATTTTTGAAGACAAGGTTTCTCTGTGTAGTCTGGCCGGTCCTGGAACTAGCACTGTAAACTAGGCTGGTCTTTTTTTTTTTTTTTCGAGACAGGGTTTCTCTGTATAGCCCTGGCTGTCCTGGAACTTACTCTGTAGACCAGGCTAGCCTCGAACTCAGAAATCCACCTGCCTCTGCCTCCCGAGTGCTGGGATTAAAGGCGTGCACCACCACACTCGGCCCTAAACTAGGCTGGTCTTGAAATCAGAGATTCACCTGCCTCTGCTTCCGGTGTGTTGGGGGTTAAAGGCGTGCACCACCGCAGCACCACTGTCCTAGAGTTCACTATGTAGACCAGGCTGCCCTTAAACTCACAGATATCCAGCTGCCTCTGCCTCTTGAGTGCTGAGTTTTGTTTTGTTTTGTTTTTGAAGACAGACTAGCTTCAAACTGTTTTAAAATTATTCTTTAACTTTTATTTTTTTTAGATATTTAAAATACTAAAAATACTTTTTAAATTTTATGTGTATGAGTGCTTTGCTCTCACTCTGTGCATATACTATACTTTTCTGTGGGTGTTAACAAAACTCAGGCTCTCTGGAAGAGCGGCAGTCAGTGCTCTTGACTGCATTTCTCCAGTTCTCCCATACTTTATTGTTTTAAAATTGCCTCCAATTACAATTTTAAGAGTTTGGGAAAACTTCTTACCATGCTCAGGGAGTTAATAGACACATATAGAAGAGCGTGGTCGTGTTAAGAACATTAAAGGTAAAAGTTAATACCTGTAGGCATTTATAGCTTCATGCCTCCGTTTAGGACCAAAGAAGAAAAAATAGATAGTCCTATAGAAGAGCAAGTGTTCCCAACTAACATATACCCTGGTTGGACTCCCAAAGTTGAGATAATGGTGAACATTTATTGATTTATGTTTAATTTATTTTATTTTTGGTTATTTGAAACAAGATTTCTCTGTTTAGCCTTGGCTGTCCTGGAACTAACTCTGTAGACCAAGCTAGCCTCAAATCTGCCTGCCTCCGCCTCCCCAGTGCTGGGCTCAAAGGCACACACCACCTCTGCCCAGCTAGAATTTTATTAGCACAAATCAGCGTGTAAAGCGGGGAGCAGGCAGCTGAGTGTGAGTGTCACAGTTTTAATCCCAGCACTGAGAGGCAGAGGTAGGTGGATTGCTGTGAATTCAAGGCCAGCCTGGTCTACATAGCAAGTTACAGGACGACCAGAGCTACACAGCGAGACTGTGTCTCAAAAGCAAAACCAAAAATATTGCACAAAATTCTCAAAGGATTGATAAAAAAATATAAAGAAAGTTTACTCAATGAAATATGTTAATCAAGAAAGGAAAATGAAGTCTCATGTGTTCCCAGACTAGAGTGTGGTGTCTGCTCATGGGTGTCCCTGCTCAGCTCAGCACAAGCAGGCTGATTGTCCCTGCTTCCTAGAGGTCACCATATCGATGTGGACACCTGATTAGCAGAGTTCCCTGTGGCTCCAGGCTCTTGAGCTCCAGAAACACTTCTGCCTCTGGAGTAGCTGAGGTCAGAAGCCTGTGCCACCATACCTGGTCTGCTTGAACAGGTATTGTTCACGCCTGTAATCTCAGTATGTAGAAGGCCAAGGCCAATTGTGAGTTCAAGACCAGCCTGGACTACATATTGAATCTCTGTAACCAAAGCAAAACCAAACCAAAACAACTCCAAGAATGGTCGTGAAATTTGTATAACATAAAATCTTCCTTTTTAAAAAAATATAATTTATTTAATGTATATGTGTACAATGTAGCTGTCTTGAGACACACCAGAAGAGGGCATTGGATTCCCTTACAGATGATTGTGAGCCACCATGTGGTTGATCGGAATTGAGCTCAGGACCTCTGGAAGAGCAATTAGTGCTTTTAACCGCTGAGCCATCTCTCCAGCCCCTATAACATAAAATCTTAAGTGTAGTGGTTCATACCTGTAGTCTCAGCTACTTGGAAGGCAGAGACAACAGGATTTCCTGACCCCAGGAGTTCAGAGGTAGCCTGGTCAATATAGTAAGACTATATTGTATGTATATGTCTCTATCTATCTATCTATCTATCTATCTATCTATCTATGTGTGTGTAGAGATGTATATGTGTATGTATAGATGTATATATACATCTCTAGCTATAGCATATATGTGTATATTATATATATATATCTATAACATGTATATATTATATATCTCTATAACATGTATATATATTATGTATGTACACACACACACAATATGGGCTGGGCATATAACACAGTGGTAAAGCCATTCCTAGTATATATAAGGTCCTGGATTCTATTTCGAGAACCAGAAAAATATTGCAAACATTTGTAGAGCACATAACTCAGTGGTATTAGTACTATACAGTGTTGTGTGCCACTCCTGCGTCTAGCTCCAAAACAGACTTGGCATTCATTAAGCTTCTTACCCTCTGCTCTCCTCCTGGCAACCAGTAATTTGCTGTCTCTATAGACACCTGTTAGGTGTTTCCAAGGAACGGAGTCATACGATGCTGTGACCGTTGGTGATTGGCTTCTCGGCCTTGATCTTGAGGATCATCTGTGATGAGTTGTATCATTTCTGTTTATGATTGTATAATATCTCATTGTTTGGGCATGCTACAGCTTGCCTGTTTCTCAGATGTTTAGCATTTCCATTGTTTCCACTTATTATTATTTTGGTATTGCAACTATTGCAATGTTGGGGATTGAGCCTAAGACCTCTGGCCTTTTGCATGCTATGCAAGCTCTGTACCATTGAGATACAGCCCCAGCCATCTTTCTCTCTTTATCCTCTCTTCCCTCCCTCCCTTCCTCCCTCTTCCTTTTTTTCACATTGGAGATTGAATTCAAGGCCGTGCACACACTACTATTACTTCACTCCTAGCTGCTTCCTTAGGTCTAGTCTTACTTCATATTTTCACTTTTATTTATATGCATAAATAAAAGCATAAAGTGTGCTGCTGCGAAGCTGGGTGTAAGGATATTTCTTTGAATCCCTGCTTTTCATTCTGTGGGGTATGTACACGGAAAGGGCATTGCTGGCTTCCCTGGCAGTTCTAGGCTCAACCTTTTGAGGACCACTGACCCTTTCCCCTGTGGCTGCATCACCGACACTGCCCGTGTTTCAGCAGCCTGGCCCACGCCAGTCATTTCCTCTCTCTTTATTGCAGTGGCTCGGTGGGTGTGAGGTGGTATCTCCTAGTGGTTTGGCCTTGCGTTTCCCTAAATGATGTTGCATGGCCTTTCACAAGCTTGTTGGTCATTTGTGTATCTGTAGAGAAGCATCTACTCAAGTGCTTTGTACATTTTAAAGCCGGGTTGTCATTTTCTGACTTAACTTTTATTTAGAAATCATTTTAATGTACAGAAAAATTACAGTATAAGACCAGAAATCCCTCTAACTTTTGCCTTAGCTTCATCTATTGCTAATACTTTGCCTCGTTTGCTTTACTTAACATTTTTGCATGCTTGTATTTTATTTTATTTTAATTAATTAATTATTATTATTATTATTATTTTGGTTTTTTGAGACAGGGTTTCTCTGTGTAGCCCTGGCTGTCCTGGAACTCACTTTGTAGACCAGGCTGGCCTCAAACTCAGAAATCCGCCTGCCTCTGCCTCCCAAGTGCTGGCTTGTATTTTATTTTTATTATTTTTGTGTGTATGCATGTGGAGTCAGAAGACAACTTCTGGGAGTCAGTTCTCTGCTCCTATCTTGTTCCCAGGAATTGAACTCAGGTTGTCAGCCTTGGTGGCAGTCACCCTTAACCACTGAGCCATCTTCCTGTGCCACACCCCTCACCCCTGTTTGCTTACTAACTGTAGGATCTATTAATGTTTTCCAGCACCACTTGAAAGAGTAAATAGTAGACACTGCAGCCCGCAGACACTTCAGATCAAGGACACTTGTTTACATAACTACTAATGCTTGGCACCTGAGCGTATTGGACAGATGTGAAGTTTCTTCCTGATCTACTTTCTGTACTCTAATTTTATCCATTCATCTGGCATCTGGCGCTGTGCATTTCCCCTTCGGTACAGATGCCAGGCAAGGGCAGTGGGCTGCACATAACTGTCAGATCTCTGCCCCCCC